>PGFW01057159.1:3480-13669 GCA_003123925.1 Haematobia irritans | reverse complement strand
ACAACACATTTTTTGATAATTTTTTCTATAGAAAGATGATATTATGGGCAAAATTTGAAATGAAATTTTGACAAACTTTTCAAAATTTAATTTCTATAGGAAATGTTGTAAACAATTTCACATCAATAAAATTTTGTTCAAAATTTTTTTCTATATAAATAAAATTTCATAATATTTTTAGAAATTTTTAAATTTAATAGGAAAAACCTTAGCAAAGAAAATTGCATAATTTAATCGAATATACAACAACAGTAAACTACCATTACCATGTTTGTATTCAAAATATAAGTTAAAGCAATATTGGACAGCATTGTATTTACTATAAACAAGAATCATTTATCATTTCGAAATATATATAATTCGCATTCTTCTGCTAGAGACAGGACAAAGACAAACAACAGTAAATTTGTATAAAACTTGAAATGCAATAGATGTCTTGGGTCGCCGCTGTCTTTGGTCCTTTCTTTATATCAATGCAATATGTCCCTGGCATATAATGGACAATATACCGAAACCAAGTAAGAGCTGCTAGTGCAAGAGGACGGTTTACATGCACATCCCCTCATTTGGATTTATTCCCAAGTCATAAGGTCAATGATAAACTATATCACAATCTCAATTCTCTTGATGGCACTCAAAATGCGAGTCGAAAAGGAGACGACAAAAGGATATGGTCGTGAGCTAGACCAGAACAGTAGTATCGAATGGCTTAGTATTCGCCATTTATTCGAGCTCATAAATCTTTTTCGAGCAAATAAAGCAGCTACTTAATGGCACTTCTAGGATTTCGACATTGTTTTGGTTAATATCTACAAGGGATTGTGACAATTACAATTGTGCAGTAACCCCAGCTAGAAGCCATCGCTTAACCACATAGTTTTCATAGAGAATAATAGGATTTTATTTTGCACAGTGTGATGTAGAAAGATATATTTTTTTGTTATACTTTTATTTTATAGAAAATTTTTGCATGCCCATTGAAGAGACGGAATCGATGTATATTCCATCGCTATCGTGGTGTGTAGCTATCACTCACTAGTGTATAATGTCAATCATACCTTACTGTTGACAATGAGATTTAGGCGTAAGAATACTTGACTAAACTTTTAAATAAATTGTATAATGAAACAATTAGGTTTAACAATACACAATACAAATACTTCGTGAGATGGAATGATTTTTATACGAGCCAATGAATGTACTGAGGAGATAAATGCAATTGGGTGTTGTTTGTCTTTCGTGTGAGTCTCAATAAGTTAGCCGCTATCGCCTGTTTTCAGTCAAGATAATGATATTGAATGGCAAGGCTTGGGGAAGATATACAGGAAATTGCACTGCAATTCAACCTGAGTATGAGCAAGGAATTGTGGAACAATATCGGCTTTACGTGTTTTTTGTCAAAAACAAACGCTTGTATTGTGGGTAAGGTTACGGAAGTATTTGGCAAAAGAAATCTCGCAACGTTGTGATGGTTTTGATTTAAATCATAATTCGCAATGTAGTATTAAATGGATTACCAAGGGCGGGGATAAAGTGATGGAAGGGTTTTTCGCGGGAGTATCTGTGTTTTAAAAGGGAATTTCAATAACATCTAAGGGAAGGCCCATATCGGTTGTCTCCAACTCAATTACAATGCCTTATAGTAATTGAGCGTTTAATATACATTAACAGGTAAGAAATGGTGTGAGAGAGCTTTGGTTATAACAAACTTTGGCACAACACATTTTTTGATAATTTTTTCTATAGAAAGATGATATTATGGGCAAAATTCCTATACGAAATGAAAAGTATTGACCCTAAATTTTCTAATAGGAAATGAAATTTTGACAAGAAATTTCCTTATAGAAATTAAATTTTGGGCACGACATTTCCTTGCCGGTCTAGAAATGAAATTTTTGACAGAAATTCATACGAGAAATGAAATTTTGACAAAATTTCTATAGAAAAAGAAATCTTTTGACAAATTTTCTATACGAAAAGGAGAGATTTTGAACAAAATTTTTCTAAATAGAAAATGGAAATTTTGACAAAACTTTTTACTATCAGAAATGAATTTTGACAATTTCTATAGAAGCGAAATTTGTGACGAAATTTTCCTATAGAAAATGAAATTGTTGACAAAAATTTACTACGAGAAAGTAAATTTTACATAAAATTTCCTCTAAAAATCGAAATTTTGGACAAATGTTTCTATATAATTAGAAATTTTTGACAAAGATTTTCGTATAGAGAATAAAATTTTAACAAAAGCTGTTCTAGTAGGAAATGAAATTTTGACAAAATTTTCTAATATGGAATAAAATTTGGACAAAATTTGTCTTATAGAAATTAAATTTGTGGGCGAAAATATATTCCTCTCGAATATGATAATTTTGAAAATTTTCATACATAAATGAAAGATTTTGACAAAAATTTCCTATAGAAAAGAAAATTTACAAAATTTCTGTGTTAGCGAAAAGAAATTTTTGACAAATTTCCTACAGAATTGAAATTTTGACAAAATTTACTGTAGAAATGAATTTTCACAAAATTTTCTAAAAAAAATTTCGACAGAAAATTTCCTGTAAGAAATGAAACTTTTGACAAAATACCGTATTAGAAGTAGAAATTTTTGACAAAATTCCTATAGATAGTGAAATTTGACAAAATTTCCTATAGGAAATAAATTTTGACAAAGTTTCCCTATAAAATAATTTTTTACAGAAAATTTCTTATAGAAATGGGGAGAATTTTGACCAAATTTCCTATAGAAATAAAAATTTGTGACGAAAATTTTGCTAATAGAAATACAAATTTATAACCAAAATTTCCTATAGAAATGAAATTGTGACAAATGTTTTCTTATAGAAGATTTAAATTTTGGCAAAAATTTCCATATAGGAAATGAATTTTTTACAAAATTCCTATTAGAAAGAAACTCGATTGACAAAATTTCCTTAATAAAAATGAAAACTTTGATGAAAACTTCCTATAGAAAAAGAAATTTGACAAAATTTCCTATAGAAATGAAAATATGTGACAAAATTTCGCTAATACGAAATGAAAACATTTTTACACAATTTCCCATAAAAAAGAAATTTTGACAAAGATTCCTACTGAAAATGCAATTTTGACAAAAATTCCTTCAGAAAATGAATTCTTGACAAAAATTCATTTTTATTAGAATTTCTGTTAAAATTACAATAGAACATAAAAGGATGTTTGACAAAATTTGCTATAGATTAGTAAACATTTTTGACAAAATTTCCTACTATGAATTCGAAATTTTGACAATTTCCTATAGAAACTGAAATGCTTGAACAGCAAAGACATTTCGTATTGTAACATAAAATTCGTGACAAAATTTTTGTATGAGAAATGCAATTTTTGACGTAATTATAGAAATGGACAAATTTTGAAAAAAAAATTTTCTATTAGAAAAACAAATTTTGAAAAAAATTTTCTGAATAAAAAACAAATTTTGACAAAATTTTTCTATAGAAAATGAATTCTTCACGCAAAATTTCTAATATAAAGTAAGAAATTTGACAAAATTTTCTATATAAAAATATTATTAACAAAATTTTCTATAGAAATGAAATTTTGACAATTTTGTTCTATAGAATAAATTTTGGACAAATTTTCTTATAGAGAATTAAATTTGGCAAATATTGTCCTATCGAAATGAAATTTGAATAAAACTTCCGTATAGAAATTAATTTTGGCAAAATTTCCTACAGAAATTAAAATTTTGATAATAATTTCTATAGAAATAAATATTTGACAAAAATTTTTATAGACCATAGAAATTTTGACAAAATGTTTCCTATAGGAATGAAATTGAAAATTTTGCAAAATTTTCTATAGAAATACAAATTTTGACAAAATTTCTATAAGAAACTGAATTTTGACAAAATTTGTCTATAGCAAATAGTTTTGACAAAGTTTCTATAGAATGAAATTTTGACAAATTTCTTAGACAAATAAAATTTTGACAAATTTTCCTATGGGAAAATGAAAATTTTGACAAAATTCTATAGAAATAAAATTTACACAAATTTTCCTACAAGAAATAGAAGATTTTGACAAATTTTCTATATAGAAATTAAATTTGCAAAATTTCTAGTAGAAATAGAATTTTTATCAAAATTTCGTATAGAAATGAATTGACATATTTGACAAATTTCTATAGAAATTAATACTTTTGACAAAATTTTCACTATTAGAAAATGAAATTTTTGGACAAATTTCCTAATAGAAAAATTTGAAAATTTATGGAATAAATATTACATTCTATAAGAATAAATTTTCAAAATTTCATAAAAAGGATTTTGACAAAAATTTCTATAACAGAAATTATGAAAAATTTTTCAGAAAAAATTTATTCATACAGAAAATGAAAATTTTGATAACGAAATTGTTCGCTATAGAGAAATGAAATTTTGACAACATTTTCTATGAAAGCAAATTGTGAAAAAATTTTCTAATAAGAAGACAAGTATTGACAAAATTTATCTATATAAATAAAATTTTGACAAAATTTTCTATAGAAATAAAATTTTAACGAAATTTTCTATAGAACATTAAAATTTCTGCAAAATTTCCTATAGAAATTTATTTTTACACAATTTTCCTATAGAATTGAAATTTTGACAAATTTTCGCTATAGAAATGAAATGTTGACAAAATTTCGTATTGAAAATAAAATTCTGAGCAAAATTTTGTATAGAAATGAAATTTTGATAAAATTTTCTATAGAATAAAATTTTTCAAATTTTCTATAGAAATGAAATTTGACAAAATTTCGCATAGGAATAAAATTTTGACAAATTTCCTATAGGAATAAAACATTTTGAAAAAATTTCATATAGAAATGACATTCTGACAAAATTTGCATATAGAAATGAAAACTTTGACAGAAATCCTATAGAAGTATTTTTTTACATAATTCCTATAGAAAGTAAAACTTGTGTTCAAAGTTTCCTATAGAAATATACATTTGGCAAAATTTGCTATAGGAATGAATTTGGACAAATTCCGCTATATAAATGAAATTTAAGCAAATTTTCCTATTTCCTATAGAAACGAATTCTTTACAAAATTTCCTATAGAAATGAAACGTTGATACAATTTTGATAAAATGAAATGAAACTTTGAAATTTTGATAAATTTTCTTATAGAAATGAAATTTTGACAAACTTTTCAAAATTTAATTTCTATAGGAAATGTTGTAAACAATTTCACTTCAATAAAATTTTGTTCAAAATTTTTTTCTATATAAATAAAATTTCATAAATATTTTTAGAAATTTTAAATTTAATAGGAAAAACCTTAGCAAAGAAATTGCATAAAATCGAATACAAAACAACAGTAAACTACCATTACCATGTTTGTATTCAAAATATAAGTTAAGCAATATTGGACAGCAGTATTTACTATAAACAAGAATCATTTATCATTTCGAAATATATATAATTCGCATTCTCTGCTAGAGACAGGACAAAGACAAACAAACAGTAAATTTGTATAAAACTTGAAATGCAATAGATGTCTTGGGTCGCCGCTGTCTTTGGTCCTTTCTTTATATCAATGCAATATGTCCCTGGTATAATGGACAATATACGGAAACCAAGTAAGAGCTGCTAGTGCAAGAGGACGGTTTACATGCACATCCCCTTGGTTTATTCCAAGTATAAGGTCATATAGATAAACTATATCAAATCTCAATTCTCTTGATGGCACTCAAAATGCGAGTCGAAAAGGAGACGACAAAAAGGATATGGTCGTGAGCTAGACCAGAACAGTAGTATCGAATGGCTTAGTATTCGCCATTTATTCGAGCTCAAAAATCTTTTTCGAGCAAATAAAGCAGCTATTAATGGCACTTCTAGGATTTCGACATTGTTTTGTGTAATATCTACAAGGGATTGTTGACAATTACAATTGTGCAGTAACAACCCAAGCTAGAAGCCATCGCTTAACTCCCATCGTATAGTATTTCACTAGCATAGCATGAAAATAATAGGAGTGTTTATTTTGCACGAGTGTGATGTAGAAAGATATATTTTGTTTTTATGTTATACTTTATTTTATAGAAAATTTTTGCATTTTTTTTTTCTAATAGAATATTTATTCAAATTTTATTTCTATAAAAATGTTGTTAACATTACTTCTATAGACAATTTTCCAAAATTTTATTTCAAGAGAAATTTTTATGGCAAAATTTTTGTTGTTGCTGATAGAGAAATATGTGTTGGTGCGCATAAATTTTATATTGTAGGAGGGAAAATTTTGTGCAAAAAGTTTAATTTCAAAGGAAAAATTGGTTAAGTGCAAAAACTTTGCTCGTAATAGTATCAAAATATTGCGCAACTATTTTTACCGTTTCTATAGAAGATATTTGTGGTGCAGAGACTGGTAGGGATAGGTGAAGAAAAAAAGGGACGGGAAGTTTAGTATTCTTAGAAAAGATTCTTGTGGAAATTAATTTCTACGAGACAATTTTGTGCAAAAGTTTTATTTCAGTACTCGAGCGTCATGAGTAATATTATGTGTGATAAGAGTAGATTTAATTTTCTTTAGATATATAGAGAGGGAATTTTGTGCAAGAGAGTTAATTCTAGTAGAAAATGTTTGTCGTGCAAAATTGTTTATTTCTGTAGGGTAATTTTAGACAGAAGAAGGTTGATTTGTCTTAATAGACAAATTTTATAGCACACGCAGAAAAGAAGTGTATACTATGTGCGCTATAGGAGATAGTTAACTCGGATAGCCAATGTTTATGGGTCCTAAGAGAAAATTTTTGATGCTAACAATCTTATATTTCTTAAAGTAGAGAGAATGATGTTTGTCAGACCGTATCGTCAATTTTGATTTCATTGTAGAAAGTTTTATCAAAATTATTAGTTCTATAGAAAATGTTGGTCTAGTAATTTTAGGTTGTATGAGAGAAGATTTTGGCCAAAAGTGTTTGATATCTCTGAAATTTACAATGTTTGTCAAGAAATTTTTTCCAATTACACAAACAATAGAATCATTTGTCTCACGATTGTTATTTCTATAGGAAAAATATTGTTAGAATTTGGTTTTTTTTTTAATTCCCAAAGAATTGTATTTTCTATCAGAATATTTTGGGCCGCAAATAATTTATTGTTATAGTTAGGAAAATGTTGTTTGGTCAAAAATGTGTTGTCGTCTAGTAAAATGATAGTGTGTGTCATGAAATTCTATTTCTAATGGAAAGTTTTTTAATGATAAAAAAATATATAGTATCTAGAATAGAAATAGGAAATATAATTTTGCCAAAAATTTATTTCTAAGACAATTTTAATCGAAAATTTTATGTTCTATAGATTGTTTTTCAAAATTTAATTTGCTATAAAGAAAAGTTTCCAAAATTCTTATTTCTATAGAAAAAATTGCAAGAATTTTAGTTTATAGAAAATTTATTTTGTTGTCAACATTTTACTTTATAAGCGAAAATGTTGCAATATTTTATTTCCAAAGAGATATTATTGTCAGTTTTTTATTGGCTATGAAGGGACATTTTTTGACAAAAAGGATAATCGATATAGTGTCGGCTATAGAAAGATCTTTTTCCAAGGGAAAATGGTATATATTGATGTTTCCTGGTTCGAGGGAAGAGATTGTTTTTCAAAATTTTATTTCTATAGGTCAAAGAAGATTGTTTGTGTTTTTGTGTAAATATAGTTTATCTTGTGACTGAGATGATGTGGGTGGATAGAATGGTGTCAAAATTCATTTCCTAGAGGAAAATTCTTCGGAAGAGAGTCGGGCGTGATGATCGGGGTGGTTTATTCAGGTGGGTTAGAATTTTTATTTCTTAAAAATATTCTCAGAAAATATTATATATAGAAATGTTGTCAAAATTTTATTTCTCTAGAAAATTATTCTCAGAAAATATTTATCTATAGAAAATGTTTTGTCAAAATTTTATTCTATAAGAATTTTTGTGGAAAAATTTTATTTCTGACAGACAATTTTGTGGAAAATTTTAATTTCTACAGACAATTTTGTGTGTAAAATTTAATTTCTTTAGAAAATTTTTGTGCAAATATTTTATTTTCTTCAAAAATTTGTGCAAAATTTTTGTATTTCTATAGGCAAATTTTAACCGAAATTTTTTATGGCCCTAAAGAAAAATTTTGTTCACGAGATCTAATTTCTATAGAAAAATTTTGTCACAATTTTGATTGTTTGTTTTAGAAGTTTTATCAAATTCTTTTAAGGTTTTCTATAAGAAAATGTTTGTCATAAATTTTCATTTTAGGTTCTATAGAAATATTTATGCCACATTTTATTTCTAAGGAAAAGATTTGTCAAACAATTTTGTGGAAAATTTTATTTCTAACAGACAATTTTGTGAAAAATTTAAAATTTCTTTATAGAAAATTTTGGTGCAAAATTTTTTATTTCTTCAGAAAACTTTTGTGCAAATTTTATTTCTATAGAAAATTTTGTGGCAAAATTTTATTGCTATAGTTGAAATTATGTGCAATTTATTCCTATAGAAATTTGTCAAAATTTTATTTCTATATAAAATTTTGTACAAAATTTTATTTCTGATAGAAATATTTTTACGCAAAATTTTTTATGCCTAAAGAAAATTTTATCACAATCTTATTTCTTAGAAAATGTTGTCACAATTTGATTTCTTTGAAAGTTTTATCAAAATTTAGTTTATAGAAAATGTTGTCAAAATTTTAGTTGTATATAAAATTTTGCCAATTGTATTTCTAAAGGAAAAATTTGTCAAAATTTTTTCCCTTTAAAAAAACAATAGAATCATTTTTCACAGATTTTATTTCTATAGAAATTATTTCAAAATTTTTTTTTTTAATTCCAAAAATTGTATTTCTATAGAATATTTTGCCAAATTTATTTTATATAAAATTTTGTCGCAAATGTTTGTCTTATAAAAATGTTGTCAAAATTTTATTTCTAATAGAAAGTTTTATAAAAACTTTAGTTCTATAGAAAAAAGAAATTTTCAAATTTTTTATTTCTAAAAGAAATTTTTAGTTTAATTTCTATAGAAAATTTCAAAATTTTTTTTCTATAGAAATTTTCAAAATTTATTTCTATAGAAAAGTTTCCAAAATTTTATTTCTATAGAAAAATTTTGCAAATATTTATTTTCTAAAATTTTATATTGTTGTCAACATTTTATTTCATAGAAAATGTTGCCAATATTTTATTTCCAAAGTATATTTTTATTTCTATAGAAAATGTCAAAATTGTATTTCTATAGAAAATTTTGTCAAAATTTTATTTCTATAGAAAATTTTGTCAAAATTTTATTTCTATAGAAAATTTTTTCAAAATTTTATTTCTATAGAAAATTGTTGTCAAAAATTTATTTCTGTACGAAAAATTTTGTCAAAATTTTATTTCTATAGAAAATTTTGTCAAAATTTTATTTCTATAGAAAATTTTGTCAAAATTTTATTTCTATAGAAAATGTCAAAATTTCATTCTAATAGAAAATTTTGTCAAAATTTTATTTCTATAGAAAATTTTGTCAAAATTTCATTTCTATAGAAAATTTTGTCAAAATTTTATTTCTATAGAAAATTTTGTCAAAATTTTGTAAAATTTCATTTCTATAGAAAATTTTGTCAAAATTTTATTTCTATAGAAAATTTTTTCAAAATTTTATTTCTATAGAAAATTTTGTCAAAATTTTATTTCTGTAGAAAATTTTGTCAAAATTTTATTTCTATAGAAAATTTTGTCAAATTTTATTTCTATAGAAAATTTTGTCAAAATTTTATTTCTATAGAAAATGTCAAAATTTCATTCCTATAGAAATTTTGTCAAAATTTTATTTCTATAGAAAATTTTGTCAAAATTCATTTCTATAGAAAATTTTGTCAAAATTTTATTTCTATAGAAAAATTTGTCAAAATTTTCAATTATATTCTATAGAAAATTTTGTCAAAATTTTATTTCTATAGAAAATTTTGTCAAAATTTTATTTCTATAGAAAATTTTGTCAAAATTTTATGTCTATAGAAAATTTTGTCAAAATTTTATTTCTATAGAAAATTTTGTCAAAGATTTTATTTCTATAGAAAATTTGTCAAAATTCTATTTTCTATGAGAAATTTTCAAGAATTTATTTTCATAGAATAGTTTTTACAAAATTTTATGTTTCTATTTGTTAGTGGTTTTTTTTTTATTAAAAGAG
>PGFW01057156.1:0-23597 GCA_003123925.1 Haematobia irritans | reverse complement strand
TTTTTTGCGATTATTGCTTGTTCCAATTAATTTTAGTTAAATTTCGCGAACAGATGGGATTTCTAACCTGAATATTGAATAACGAATACAAGCCAGGCATTAAAAATTAGACAGAAAAACCGAAATTTGTCATGATCTCAAATGAATGTAAATCACATATTCAAAAATATGTTATTTGACTTAATATGAAATATTATGGCAAACTAAAATTTTATTGGCCAAGAAAATCCATTTTCAACAATCGCTTGGCTTTCAATCTTTTTCATTTAAATTTTAGCACACACATCTTTGAAATTTGCATCCCTCATGGGAAGTCGTATGTCTTTGAAATTAAGAAAAATTTTTCCTTAAAGCGGGGAAATATTTTTTGGTTTAATGAATCATCTTTGTCAATTTAAATGGATAATAAAAAATTAAATAAAAATAATTTGCGTATAAAAAAAAAAAAAAAAAACAAGAAAAACATGTTTACTTTGAAGTATCCGTTTATTAATTTTGATTATTTGAACTGACATTTTATTTACACCGTGAATAGCTTTGTTATTATTATAAACAAAAGAGAATGAAAATCTTCATATGAGATTTGGCATCCTCATTGTTAATTATGGGCCTAGAATTAAAGCCTACATAATTCTCTAAAAACACGTTCTTTATTTATCTTTATCTTGACTCGGAAATATACCAAACATCTTTAAGGAGATCAAAAATATTTGACCCGAGTAAACTTTTGAGCAAACTTCTGATATTTCCTTTTGGAGCTATGACCAATTGTATTCTCGGTTCTACGGCCGTTGCCTTAATACGTTATGCAATAATTAGTAAAATTTTTTTAAATTTTATTTTTCAAAAGCAAAAAATATCGGACATTTACATAAAATTCGCTTACGCCTTACAACAAAATGCAGGGACACCACACAAGAGGCGTGTTTAATGATTCCTTTTCCTCCGCATCATGACAGCTCATACTTCGCCCGCAAATAGCTTTTGCAAATTCGCATTAAAGGTCTTTGTAATTTCAGTTTTAGATTTGTTCAAATAGGCCTATCATTAGGCACCAATTATAGGCCTTCATGACCATTTTTATCCGTACTGTAGTTCATTCCTTATTTTAGGAAATTGTACGAAAATTTTTCTTTTGGCTTAGTTTATATTGAAATTATGTGTTCGATCATTTTGAATTTTTTTGCCGTCTGCGGCCGCAAATGTTTTGTCTTATCCTTGGTTTTCAATACTGCCTTTAGGACAGTTTCTTGCTTTTACAGTGGCCCCACACAATTACCTTTCGACGGCCGCTTGACGTTCTTGAATATTTTCGTTGACTTTCTTTTGAAAAGTAAACCCAATCATTTTGTTTGTTTATAAAATTGCTCAATTGAAAAAGGGTTCTCATCGGAGAAACCCAAAAAAAAGCGATCAAGTTCTTGGATTCTTTCCAGACAAACTTTGTTTGCTGCATCTGGTGACTCTTATACACTTGAAAAAACTGTTGAACCCACCAGGAAAGAAAACTTTCGGTTAATTTATAGAAAATTTTGCAATATTTTTATAAATTTAACTAAAAACAGTAATAAACGCTGCATCACGCTCATATCACAAAAAAAAAAAAGTAAATATTTTTTTCAGACAAATTCAATGAAAATTTATTAGGACTCCAGCAAAAAAATTTTGGAAATTTCTTCCAAAGTTCACAACTTTAAAACATTTCCAGAAGACTGTACTCCCAATGATGTTCTTTATTTTTAACCTTACACAGGAAGTTCTTCATTCAATTTTTAAATAACATGTTTTTTTTCTATATTTTAATGGCGTAATTTTAACTTTTCTGCTTTTCAAATTGGTGAAAAAACCAGCTTAAGAATTCATAAAAAGATACAAAATTATCTTAAATTTTTGTTCCAAAAAAATGCTAAATCCAAACAAGCGTTAGAATCCATTAAAAATTATAAAAATTATTTTATTGACAAAAATCACAGAATTTTTAATTTACACCCAAAACATTTTGAAATCGGAATCACACCTAAAGAAGCTGATTTCGCAGTGCACCGGCTGCTGAATGGTAGGACTTCTTGCTCCTTATTTGACAAGCCCATGTTAAATTCACGCTTCTGCGACAATTTGCAACCACTTCCGGCATCCAAAAAAGAACATTTCATTACTTTTTTGGCGACCCGCTTTTTTTTTGTGGACATAATTATCAAAGTTTTCTTCGCTTTGTTAAAGAAAAATTTTGGTAGTTTTGAAGGAACAAATTTGGGAGTTCAATATTGGAAGAACCGTCGTTAGTAATATACGAAGTTATGATGAACACATTTGTAGTAAATTTACAAATTTTAAAGGAAATAGTGAACTATGTTGAGGAGAAATTACGAATTTTAGTGAATCTTTATGCTTAATTGTGTTTTATTTTTTTCCTTGTTTTAGTTAATTGAATGTAACGTCCGCCAAACAAAATATGGATAAAGGAAACTTTCTCCAAACATAATAATGAACTAAAATTAAAGTTATATACGTTTGCATTGCCATTTCTTCTCGATATGTGCCAGCTATTAGTTTTCTTACCACTGCGAGGCCTGGATTTTATCAAATATGACCTTCACATTTTGGCATCAATTCTGTTGTATGTATCGTTTTTATACCCTCCACCATAGGATGGTGTTTGTTAAACACATCGAAATATGCTCTAAGACCCCATTTAAAGTAAATATATATTATTCTGGGTCGAGGTGGAAAATTCTGAGTCCGATCTAAGCATTTCCGCTCCGGTCTGTTGAAAATTCACGCTAAACTTCCGAACAAACAAGCTTTATCGACCTTTGAAACTTAGGCACAAGTATTTGCTTATTGACTGTACCGGCTCGCGATGGTATTTTGCAAACGGGCCATATGCCGGCTTCACTTTTAAGTACAGCCCCCATATAAACGGGCCTCCAGATTTGGCTTGCGGAGCCTCTAAGAGAAGCAAATTTCATTTCCGAATCCGGCTAAATTTTGGTACATGGTGTAAGTATATGGTCTCTAACAACCATGCAAAAATTGGTTACATCGGTCATAATATATATATAGCCCCCAGTTATTTAAACCGATCCCAGATTTTGGTTTTGCGGAAGCCTCTAAGAGAAGCAAATTTTCATCCGATCCGGCTGAAATTTGCGTACATGGTGTTAGTATATGATATCTAAACACCATGCAAAAATTCGTCCATTATCGGTTCCATTATATATATAGCCCCCATATTAAAACCGATCCCGCAGATTTGGCTTGCGGAGCCTATTAAAAGAAGGCCAAATTTTATCCGAGTTATTTGAAATTTGATACATTGCTGCATGACCAATTAACCATATCGGTCTATATAGCCCTCAGATAAATCGATCCCCAATCACACAAAAATTGGTCCATATCAAGTTCATAATTGTATATAGCCCCCATATAAGCGATCCTCATATTTCAACTCTGGCTCTCTAAGTACCGTGCAAAAGTCCACATCGATTCGTAATTATTTGTAGACTTACCTATATATACCTTTTTGTCTAATATATACCACGTTATGGACTAATTTACAATTTAGAAGACGATGTTAAGAAGTTTTAAGATAACTTACCATCGGTAAGTATTACCACAACCCAAGTAATTCGATTGTGGATAACAGTCTTTCGTAGAAGTTTCTACGCAATTCATGGTGGAGGGTACATAAGATTCGGCCTGGCCGTATTTACTTGTTTGCTTTCGAACACTTTTTGTACGAAATGAAATACTGCCAGTATCACACTAACGAGCAATTGTACGAGAAAAAAAAATTATACACATTTAAGTGCCGGCTTTAACAATAGCCTCTTAGGGGTTTTCCACCCAAATATTTAAGCAATTCACACCATCACCCTTTTGAATTCCATTTACGAATAACATTATTCTGAATGCGCTTAGATCAAAATTTGCTTTTTGTAAGCCTTGTAAACAAATAAAATGAAATGTTCACCGGAATAAATCCCGCGGGGGCGTCAGTGGTCAACAAACGATTTTAGAAATGATTAGCAACCTGAAGTGCATGGGCGATGAAGTTCTGTTTTTTCATATGGTTTGGGTGTAAAAAATATATGTTTGGGACTCAAATGTTTAGCATATTGTTTTTATGTGAATCATTTAATGTTCATAAACAAGTATAACATGTTTGGGACTCATATGCTTTATATATGTTAGAACATATTAGTTTTGCGGACATTTATAATTTTCATAAACATAATGTGCAGCAGAATGAAAGCCTGACCCATTTTTTTCGGCCGCAACTGACATTTAATTTTTTTTGCCTCCGGCCGCGCGCGCCGTTGACGGCTAAGCCGATATAAATTTTGTATTTGGCTGGCGCGGACAATTATCCATTATTAAATCAAGTTGAAGTTATTCGAATGGTAATGAGATTAGTTGTACAACCAATCTTACAATTCAATGTACATTTTTCATTTTAAAATTTTCTCAGCTGCATTTTTGCAAAATTATTATATCAACCTTGATACTGACGGATTTTTGGTGGAAAGTTTAACATTTTGACAAAAAATACAACAATTATTAATTAACCAAGGCCGGTATTCAGAGGGGGGATGGGCGCGGACAAAAAACCCCCCCCCCCAACCCCCCTACGAAATTGACATGAAATATTTTTTATATAAAAAATATATATTTTTAGCCTGCATAGAAACAAATCTTATCGAAGATGTTGAAGAAGCTGGGAAGCGTTTTATTTTTGGAAAACGCTTACCTATAAAACTTGCACAAATCATACGAAATACTAGCTTGAAAAAGTCCGTCAAACGACCGGTCTCGAAAAAAAAACAAATTGTTTTTTTCTCGCACCACAAATTTCATTTTTGGAAAATGTATATTTCTGCTTTTTATTGGTGTGGTTTGCTTGTTCTTTTTGTTGAACATGACTCGCTTTGTTTGGCCATAGACAACAACGAAACAGAGCCAAACACACGTCGTGTAAATTGAAATGGAAATATGGCAATGAAATGCTAAAAGAACCTGTCTATTTAGCGATGGAAGCAATAAAGAGATATTTCCAACCGTGCATATTTTTAAAATTTTTTGGTCACTTTGCCAGTTTACTCAGGCGGATTGGAAAATACCGATTTTTTAAGGAAAGTACAAAAAAGGTATTTTTTGATCGCGCCGAAAGCGTACTTGTTACTAAATTTCAACAAAAATTTCACTGAATATTATTGTCAAGAGACTGAATTTTAAAGAAAATAATAATTTTGACCCAAAATTTTCCAAAATAAATTAAAATTTGCAAAAATTTTCTATAGAAATAAAATTTTCCCATTTCGTTATTGTTGTTTTTTGCATAATTTAACGCATTTGTTGTTTTTTTGTGCAGCTTAAAAACCATACATTTGGACTAAAACTACAAGTGTAGTTTAACCAACAGAGGAAAAGAATGTTGTCAAAATTTTATTGGGCAAAGAACCTATAGACTGCAAGATGGTTGGATGGTTTTCGAATTACACATTCCTTATCAGCATCCTCTATTTGCAGCAAAACTATCCAAACCAATTATCAGGAATTAAATTCATGGCAGCTCATTTAAACCCAACAATGAACCACACTTTGAACCCTTCCGAAAAAGGTTTTGTATTGATAGCGGCTTATGCACGAAATAATTTTGCCAAAAAAATTTCTATAGAAATAAAAAATTTGCAAAATTTTTTCCTATAGGAAATTAACAAATTTTGCCAAAAATTTCCCTATAGAAATAAAATTTTACAAATTTTCATTTTGAAATAAAATTTTAACAAAATTTTCTATTAAAAATAAAATTATTGCCAAAAAATTCTATATAGAAATTAAAATGTTGGACAAGCTTTTCTACCGAAAATAAAAAAATCGATATATAGAATCGCATTCTTTTTTCGACTAAAAACATTCTTGAAGTTCAATAAAAATCCTTGTTTTGACTATGTTCTTTTTACCAAAAATCGAGATTTTCTTCCACCATGAACATGTCTGTTTTTGCGCCATATTTGTAAAAGACTATTTAGCAATAAGGTTGATAAATACTTTCTCAAAAATATTAAAAATATTTTTTGACAAAAGCTATTGTACCATAAATCTGCATATCGACTCAAAAATGTCTACCAAAAGGTACTAAATTCATTCGCGGGCGGTACTACGTTACTTGACCGGGGTGAAAAAGTTTTTGAAAAAAGTATATAGCTTACTTGCATTTTCCATACCCTGCATTTACTACGTGCTCATCCGAACGTTCATTTTTCAAACAATGGAAGAGATTTCATGGCTGAACAAGGAAGGTTAAATCATGGGGCCATTATTGATTACAATTTATTTTATTTCGACAAATTTTAAGAATGGTCAAAATCATATGTTATGGTGATTGAAAGCTCTCCAAATGGACACTGCCATAGCAAAAATGCATCTTCAAACAAAACTCGCGCATTTTATAGCTGGAGAATTGTTCAAAGATGACTTGCAGTATCTTGATAACATATTCCAGACCCCAAAATACCACGCACATCAGTTTTTTTAAACTGCATTCATAAACTGTTTTTGTTAATAGATGGCGGAATATTCCATTTAACTGACTTCCATTATTAACTTTGCGTCTCATATCGGCGCTTACCTCGGTTATAGAATTATCCACTTCACATAACTCATACGGTGACGCTAATTAAATTTTGAACCTTTTATTTTTCTCTGGATTTGAATTAATTTTAAGGACAATTGAAAGAATAAATAATTGCCACTTTTACCAAATGCCATACGATTCTTTTATCAGCTGATTTTGCTTTCTTAAAATTGGCTGTAAAACAACATATTGAAATTTGTTGTTTTTGTTATCGTGATTCACCTCCTTTTCAGCCATGGAAGCAGATTAAGAGACGTTATCTTTAGAAATTCGACTAGCGGGAGTAGACTCAAAGGCATTTTTGGCATTAATAGTCGCGTTTTCATCGCCGAATAAATGTGCCGATGAAGAAGTTCATTGATATTTGCTGCCCAAAAGCCGTCGGTTCAAATTTAATATTATACAAAATATTGTATACATACCTATGCATAAATAAATTTTCTACACATGAATTACTTATGAATTATTTTTTTTTTTTTAAGTTGAACCCCCCCGAATTAAAAATCTTGGCTACTCGGCCTTGATTAATAACATTTTTCTGATTTAAAACAATACTTTATTTTTTTAATAGTTTTTAGAGCGAGATGGAGTCGACATATTCGCGCGGCGGGCTTCGGACGGCAAAAACTGGTCGGCGGAGGCTAAAATCAGCGGCGCGGACTCGTCGCTTAAATTCTCTGATCATGTGTCTGAATGCCAAACTTATATTAAATTTAGGTTAAAGGTTTAAAGTGGCAGCCCGATTAAGATTCAGGCTCACTTAGACATATTCAGGTCCTTGTGATAATTTATACTTAATTATATTAAATTTAGCAAAAATGTCTTAATAAAAATATACATATATATGTTTAATAAAGTCTGGATGAGAATGAGAACGAAAAACATAAGATGACGATGGCAAATTAATAACGAAAAATATTCGCTTAAAGATATGTGAAACTGCAAGTTTCATTAATGATTGCTTATCGACTCTGCATATGTTGTATTTGCGGTACATCCTTTGGCATTTTGAACTTAATGAAAAGCAATTTTTCTAATTCCATTTCAATGTTTCATTTTCTTCTTTGATTCATCTTCGTATTGGGCCATTGCTCATGTACGCTGTACTCCGTCTATATTGAGTGAATGATTGTTGAGAACTTTATTCCTCATACTTTCTTTGAACATTCTTTAATTGCCTTCAGTCCATTAACTAATGTAATTATAAAACTCAATTCAGCAATTTCGACAGATATTTACAAATTAACGATTTTTATTGCATTTCGAACACATGAATGGTATACAACTTTTCACATTATTTCTGAGAAAAGTTTTGCAAGAGATTTGTGCCATCCGCCATCCAAGTAATTGTTTGTTCGGTTTTTATGTTTTGTGGGTAACAAACTCATTGTCATCGACCAATCATATGAAGTGTGAACACATTGGGGTGACGATGTATGAATGTACGTAGAGATATGAAACAAAATTTTGATTGAATGAACGCCGACTAGCTTCATTGCAATGTCAGCTCTCAATTAGTCCTGCCCTTGGTGTTAAGTGTGGCTGTCATTTTTGCATATCAACCTTTCAATCTTTTTGAACACTAGTAAGAGGATTTCCCATATCAGGCGCACTTTATGTACAGAGCTTACCATACAAAATTATTTGCAATATTTAGCGAAGCCGAAATTCTTAATCCGATTTGTGCAAATAAAATGGAATCTGATGCTAATTTTTTAAAATTTGGTAAAAATGTCCCATATAAGAGTTCCATGCCTTTAGGAAGTCGAAACTCCGAATATCTCTGCTTAAGCAGATGTACAAGTCGAAATTGACTTGGACTTTTGAATATTTTTTGAAACCGAACCAGCTTTGGTAGACTTCGACTTCACCGAAATAGTCGATTGCATTAAGAGCGAGAACTTTATTGCTTGAAAGTCCATGCGGTCAATAATTTATCTTTTCGGTAATGGGCAAAAGGCTAAAGTAACATATTTTAATGTTTAAATAGGTTAATAAAACTTTTGCATATTTGAAAAAGTCGAATGTTAAATTTGAGTAAAATCAAAAGTTGACTTTTTCAATTTTAATTAAAATCAAAATATATCTCTTTTCTCGATGTCTTGTAAAATTTTTTACGCCCCCAAATGAATGTTTATCCTTGAACCAATCCCATATACGAATTTATTTCTTCTATCACCCACTCTGTTGTAATGGCGTAATGCCAAATATTCTCATAATTCACATCGAAGTCAATAGAATACGACAATAATATGAAATAAAATATTAATAAATTGTGTTATTTTCATTATGGGTTCCATTAGGATCATTTGTAGTTTGAAATGAAACCATATCTACTTTAGGTTAATAGTCATAGCAATGCGTAATAAGTAATTAAATGCAAAGGGGTGCAAAACAATTTCTGCGGGGTTAGATACTCAGAAATTATGTTACCATATTTATTATGCTACTAATTTGCTGATTTGCTATTAAAAATGCTAATAATAAAATTATTTGTCTCCGTTTATTTGCCCCAAAACTACAATATTTATTTATTTGGGAATTAATTGTTGTAATATAAAATTTTCGCAAATGAAATCATTATATAAGAGATAAATGTTTAAATTTGATCTCACCAATTTTATAAAATAAGTACATTTCGGGTCGATGCTTTAAAAAAAAAAAAACTTAAATCCTACCTCTTATTCAACGTAATTTACGTAAATTTTTTTCTGGACGTGAAAAAAAAATTTACGGGAATTTTTTTCAATCTTTCGCATTACTAATTTGGGCATTGGGCCGACTTTTTCAAAAAAAGACTTCAAGAAGTATTGGGAATCCATGAATAAAATTTGTCCATAAAAGAGTCGGCAGAATACTATGAACTTTTTCATCTCATTTAAAGAATAGAAAAATTTTGAATTTGTTTGCTCTTAGATCATAAAACTTTGTCGCGTTTATTAACATATGATAAACTGAATTAGATCTACGTGAGCCTAACAACGCGCCATTATTTTCCAACTACCTAATCTCCTTCTGCTTGCACATCAAATTCATAATGGTGACTTCTTTTACAATCTCCACAATAATATAACGGAGTTCTAAAAAAATAAACACAAATTCTTGGCCTATTGCTATGCAATAATATCAAATTAAGAAAATACATATTCAGTGAGTGAATTTATATACTGTAAAATCACTACGCATACATTCCACACATGCGTTTTTCATTTTTTTTCGAAGAAGCTTTCTTCTAAGAATGTAAAAATCTTTGTAACTGCTATATTAGGGTGTGATACGCATCAATGAACCTTTTCATGACTATTTTGAAACCTTTAAAATTTGAAGAACATTTCTAATTCTCTTCATTGCAATTAACAATGGAATTTGGAACTTTCTTTTAACCATCCTATTGTAGAAACTTTGTTTTTGCAATTTTATGTAGTAAGAGACTCCGAAATGGAAATATTCCCACTTTATGCCTTTTTAATCGGCACCAGATTTGCCTTAAACCTTGCTTCATGGCATTGTATGCGTTACAACATACCAACATAGTGCCTATGGAATTCTAGGCTGCCTTATATCGCACGTATGAAGGATGTCTATGAAACTGCGTAAATCTAAGCAATAAATATTTTCATTTGTTTTCTTTGCCTTTTGGGGGAAGTCTTTATGTGAGGAAATGAGAAACTAGAAGAGTCTTTAAAGGTAATTTTTTTTTAGATAATCTACTACAATTAATGGGAAAATATATCAGAGATATAATATTTGCATATATTAATTGGTAATTTGATGGAAAAAGTAATAACATTCTTTGGGGTGGATTTAGGTGAGTGGGGGGTTAGGGTGTCTGGTTAATATGATATAACTAAATAACCATTTACAAGGCAGTATGAGAAAAGGAGCGTTATTTAGGGTAAACGTGACTATAGGAAATTTTGTTCAAAATTTTTATTTCTTATAGAAATTTTTTGTCAAACTCTTTTATTTCTATAAAACTGTGTGAAAATTTTTTATTTCTATAGGAAAATTTGTGAAAATTTTTAATTTCTATATGGAAATTTTGTCAAAAAATTTCATTTTCTATAGGAAAATTTTGTCGAAATTTCATTCTATAGCGAAATTTTGTCAAAATTTTATTCCTATGAAGACATTGTATCAACTTTTAACATTCTATAGAAAAATTTTGTCAAGAATTAAAATTTCTATAGGAAATTTTTTTTTTTCTCATCAAAAGTTCATTTTATAGGAAATTTTGGTTCAAAGTTTTTATTTCTACAGGAAATTTTTGTCAAAAAATTTTATTTCTATAGGTGCCGTATTAATGTTCGAGTCTAGCAGCTAAAATCGTAATTTCTTCAACGTATTACTTTTTCTTTAATAAATTCCATTTTAAAGAATACAAACTTTGTGAAAATTTGCTTTTGGCTATTCCCCATCAATTTATGATAAAATTTGGCCAACAAATATGTATAATTTAATGCCTTTTTTACGGATTTAGTTTTCACTTTAGCGGCTAACCTCGACACTTTAATTTACCACACCTTATAGGAAATTTTCTGAAAATTTCCATTTCTATAGGAAATTTTGTCAAATTTTCATTTTTAGTAAATTTTTGTCAAAATTTCATTCTATAGCCGAAATGTTATGTCAAATTTCATTTTATTAGAAAATCTTTTCAAAAATTTCATTTTTATACGCAAAAAGTTTGTCAAAATTCTCATTTTCTTATAGGGAAATTTTTTGTTTCAAAATTTCATTTCTATAGGAATTTTGTCAACATTTCATTTCTATAGGAAATTTTGTCAAAATTTCATTTCTATAGGAAATTTTGTCAAAATTTCATTTCTATAGGAAATTTTGTCGAAATTTCATTTCTATAGGAAAGTTTTTGTGGAAATTGCATTCCTATAAAGAAATTTTGTCGTTCAACAGGTTACATGCTATAGAAAATTTGTTCCAAAAACTTTCATTATCTATTAGGGAAATTTATTCAACATTTTATTTCTATAGGAAATTTTGTCAAAATTTCATATTCTTATCAGGCGAAATTTCATTTTCTATTAGGAAAATTTTTGCCAAAATTTCTATTCTATGAAGAATTTGTTCCGTGGGTATATGTCAACATTTTACATCTATAGAAAATTTTGTTTTAAAATTTCATTTCCAATAGAAAATTTTAGTCAAAAAATTTCATTTCTATAGGACAAATTTTGCCCAAAATTTTCATTTCTATAGGAAAATTTTGTCAAAATTTCGTTTGTATAGGAAAATTTTGTCAGAATTTTGTCCTATAGCGAATGTTTATCCAAAATTTTGTTCTATTAGAAATTTTTATAAATTTTTATTCCTATGAAGAATTGTGCTCAAAATTTTTACATCTATAGAAAATTTTGTCAAAAATTAAATTTTCTATAAGGCAAAATTTTTTCAAAATTTTTATTTCTTATATGGAAATTCTTGTCAAAGTTTTATTTCTTACAGGAAATTTTGTTCATAACATTTTTATTTCTATTAGGAAATTTTATCAAGAATTTTCATTCTATATGAAATTTTGTTAAAATTTAATTTTCTATAGGGAAATTTTTGTCAAAAATTTCATTCTATAGGAAATTTTTGTTAAAATTTTATTCCTATCGAAGAATTTTTCAACATTCTACTTCTTATAGAAATATTTGTTAAAATGTAATTTCTAGTCAGAAAATTTAGTCAAAATTTCATTTCTATAGAAAAATTTTGTTAAAACTTTCATTTCTATAGAAAATTTTTGTTAAAATTTCCATTTCTATAGCGAAATTTTGTTAAAAATGTCATTTCTATATGAAATTTTTCGATTTTTTTTTCTTATAAGAAAATTGTCAAAATTCATTTTCTATAGGAAATTTTGTTCAAAATTCATTTTAATAGGAAATTTTTTGCTCAAAATTTCGTTTCTATTACGAAACTTTTGTCAAAACCTTATTTCTATGGAAGAATTTCTGTCAACATTTTACATCCTATAGAAAATTTTGTTAAAATTTCATTTCTATAGTAAATTTTTGTCAAAATTTCATTTCTATTAGCGATATTTTGTTAAAATTCCATTTATCTATAGGAAATTTTGTCGAAATTCCATTCTGATAAAGAAATTTTTGTCAAAATTTTCATTTTTATTAGGAAATTTTGCAAAAATTTTATTTTTATAAAGAATTGTGTCAACATTTTACAATCAATAGAAATTTAGTTAAAATGTCATTTCTATTAGAAAAATTTAGTCAAAAATCTTTCATTTCATATAGGAAAATTTTTGTTAATATTGCAATTTCTATAGAAAAATTTTTGTTTAAATATTTCATTTCTATAGGAAATTTTGTTTAAAATTTCATTTCTATACTAAATTTTTGTCGAAATTTTCATTTCTATAAGAAATTTTTTGTCAAAATTTCATTTCCATATGATATTTCGTCAAAATTTCTTTTCTAACGAATTTTGTCAAAAATTTTCATTTCTATAGGGAAATTTTGTCAAAATTTTCATTTCTATAGGCAAATTTTTTTTTCAAAATTTTCATTTTTATAGAAATTTTTGTCAAAATTTCATTTTATAGGAAATTTGTCACCAAAATTTCATTTCTTATAGGAAATTTTTTGTACAAAATTTTATTTCTATGAAGAATTTGTCAACATTTTACATCTATAAAAATTTTGTTAAAATTTAATTTCTATAGGTAAATTTTGTCAAAATTTATTCTATAGGAAATTTGTCAAAATTCTAATTTCTTAGGAAAATTTTGGTCAAAATTTAATTTCTTTAGGAAATTTTTCTTTAAAATTTCATTGCTATTGGAAATTTTTTGTCAAAAAGTTTTATTTCTATAGCGAAAATTTTGTCCAAAATTTCATTTCTTATGAAGAATTTTGCGTCAAACATTTTGATCTATAAGAAAATCTTGTTAAAAACTTCAATTTCTATAGGAAATTTGATCAAATTTGACAACAATATTAAACTCTTGAAAAATGCGGCGCAATTGTTTACAATTTACTTCCTAATAATTTACGGGAGATTTTTATAAAAATTTGAGGAAAAACATTGTTTTAAGTAGTAATAATTTGGTTAATCAAGGATACTTTTAAAAGTAGTTGTTATTAGTATTTTAAATAATATCGTAGAATAGTTTAATGCAAATTGTAAAGACGCGATAGTTTTAAAAAATAAGTTATTTAAGGACAAGATAGATAAATGTAATCCGATATAATGTGAAGTAACCATACTTCGTTTTTTTTTTTTAATAAAAAGGTTGCAGATGCTTTGTATGTTGCTGATAAAGAAATGCATATACGAAGATCGGCTATCGGTTTATATTTTATAACCCTCCCCATACCGGATGGATATTAACTTGGTCAATACAGTTGTAACAACGAAATAATGCTGTAAGACCCATATAAGTATTTATATTCTGGGTCGGGTGAAATTCTGTTCGATCTGAGCATAGTCCGTCCGTCCCGATTGAAATCACGCTAATATACAGACGAAAAACAAGCTATCGGCTTGAACTTGGCAAAACCAAGTAGTTGGTTATTGATGGTAATTTCGTAAAAGCGAAGCCAAAATTATCATCCGAATCCGGCTGAAAGTATGGTAGATGAACTCCGGGAGCCCCTTGGGAAGAGCAACAATTCATCCGAAATTCGGATTGAAATTAGGATACGATATTCATATATGGTATGCCAAACAAACATGCAAGGATGGTTCATAGTCAGTCCATAATGTATATATAGCCATATAAACCGATCGCGAGATTTGTTTGGAGCCTCTTGGAGGAAGCAAATTTCATCCGAGTCAAGTTGACAAATTTGGTACATTGTGCCGCGTAACAACCAATTGCTAACAGCCCTCCCAGATAAACGATCGCCCAAACTCACCACAAAAATTGTCCATATCAAGTCATATTTTGTATAAATAGCCCACATGCAAAAATAATTCTTTCCCCTCCCAAACGAAGTTTAGACAAACAAGTTCGTTTTTCATTCTTTTCGTTGAAAGGAAGTTTTTGGTATTGGAAGAAGAAGTATATACTGTTTTGTGATAAACGTTTATTCTTTTCCAGGATGTAAAGACAATTTCAGAAAGACTAACTCAAAAAAACATTTTTTTTCTGGCTGATTGAATTTTCCCCTCACATCTTTCTCACTTCTACGAAGTTTTTTAGTTCTTAGCACCTTTTTCTGTAATACAAACAATGTAGAAAGAAATTATACCGATTTGTATAAATTTTAAATTTTTTTACATTTTGCCGCTGGACCCGGATAATCGAACGGGCCCTACTGAAATTTGTGGAAGCAACACACTGATCAAAACTGGTTATGGTAGCCCTTTATTGTCATCAATGACAATTACCATAATCAAGTTATATTTATATAGCATCAGGCTGCGGCGCCCACGAGCCGATTAAACAAAAGTTTACTTTAACAGAAAAAACAATTTAGTTGGGCAGCCGTGAGGGCAGTGGTTGCACGTCCGACTTGCATGCCAAAGGGTGTGGTCGATCCTTCGACCAAAGTCTTTTTTTAAGCATAATATTCCACGTACTTGGGTCTGGAAGATTCCAAAAAAATTTCAACAATTAACATTCTATCTATATTAGAATTTTACTATGAACTGTAAAATGTGTCTTATTAAAAGACCTTAAATCAGAAAAGAAACAGTGTTTGATTACAAAAACACGCAAATGGACTAGTGTTTGTTGGTTCAAAAGTAACTTTTTATTGACTATATAAATAAAAATTTTGTAACAAACCGTTTTTATTTGGTGATCATAAGTGTATACCTCTTTCGAGCATTCAAAAACTTCTAAAATAAAAAGAAAAACGTTTTCGGTAACTTCGTTTTCCCAAACGTTTTTTCTTTGCGTGCCAAATAAGCGACCCCCATAATTCAGTTCCTTGGCTTCTACGTAACCGTCGCAAAAGTCCATATCCGAGGTCTAATTATTTGTAGCTTACTAATACATAAACCTTTCCTTTGTTTAATATATACCACGTATGGACTAACTACCACAATAGGAAAACGATGATTAAAGAAGTTTTAGATACACAACCAACTTAATCGATTGTGGATAAACAGTCTTTCGTAGTAGTTTCTAACCCGCAATCCATGGCTGGAGGGGTAGCACAAGATTCGGCCTACCGAACTTAACGGCCGTAATATACTTTGTTTCTTCCTCCTGCTTGATCTTGTGAATCTCCATTTGTAAGCCACAAAAAGTTACCCGGTGTCCTTTTATAATAAGTTTCTGCAAAAATATCAAAGCTCTTGAATTGAGGAGGGTCTGAAAAACTAAATTCATCAGCAGAGATTCGCTAGATGATGTGACCCGATGTCGCCTATCAGTCCAATACACATAACTACTGCGTACTGAAGGCACCTAATTTTAACCTCCGTAGACTCGCTGCCCTCGTCACAATTAGCAAAAAAGTTCACAGCCATAAACTCAGTCCGGTAGCAGTAAAGTTTTCGCGCAAGAGAATTGCGTATGTTTAGTGCGTATAGGAAAGCTATAACCACAGCGCCTTAACGCAGCCATCAAGCCTGGCCGCAGCAGAATTGACATGATCTGTCCAACTAAGTGAACTATTAAATCACTCAATAAGTTTTTTTCTTCGCTTTGGTGACAACATCTACATTCTGATCATGTTATTAAGCAATATCACGCGCATGTGGTGGAAATGTTTGTTCTTGTGTTTATAAGGCCATTTCGGATTCGTAGGGTCGGCAATATCCTTAAGCCTTCGCCCAAATTAATACAGGGGAGCCGATCGTTGGCATATAGTGAGAATAATAGCGGACCGATAATGGACTGTTGCACACCCTTTATAAGGTTAAGGTCCGATTCGAGTGAGGTGAATTGAAATAAGGATACATTAAGACACAATTCTCTATTAAAATGGCAGTTTGGGCACAATTCTAGAACAATATTATTTATTGTGTTTTCTGCTTCTTTTCTTCATGTACTTATCAAATCTTTAAAAGCATGCACTGAAAACAATATTATCGTGAAGCCAAGATTTCCATGACCTTTAAAATACGAATGCAAATTTTGCTTAGCATAGAAGATGGCATTCCTAATATATACAAGTTTTTCCCTTGTCCGAAAAGAAAAAAAAACATTTCCCATGAAGTCATAATTATCCCTTATAGTATTAAGGATTGACTTAAAAGGGTATCATAACAATGAAAAAAAATGTTGGCAAAGGTCAACTTGACTTTTTCAGAAAAATCTTAAATCTATGAAATTTTCTTTAAATTGTGTCTTTTTGTATTTGATACAACAAAAAATCGTTCAAAAATAGGACATGTTTTCAAAATTTATTTAATGACGTTTTTTACTTGAAAAATAGCATAAATTTATATGGAAGTTAAGTCTTAATTGAAAAAATAAAGTTCGTTTGTTTTTGGATTGAACCATATGAAGAAAAAAAAAACAAAAACGAAAATTAAATGCTTCCTAAAAAGCAAGTACACAAAACCCAAATTTAAAGAGAATTTGGGTCTTTAAAAGTATCCCTTATTGTATCCGCTCTTTGGCACAGAATCAATACAAAATATTAAAGTATACACAAAATCTTTGGAACCGGGCATGCTTTTTTCATGGAAGCTAAGTTCGCTCTGGTAATCCCTCATTAGGATCAACAATACTTTCGTGCCACTAAATGTGATACTTTTTACATTATTGTGCCACCATTTCGTAATACTAACATTTATTTATACTGTTAGATTTTTCATACATTAAGACCCCATATACCCTTCAGATTACGGATTTAGTCGGAGTCTTAACAAATAATCGAGTTTACCATTAGAATACAATATTTGTGAACAATTTCCCCTTTTGTGTCATAATGTTCTCAGTTGACAAGTATTTCGTAAATTTCCAATTGTAGATAAACCGGGTTAATATTAAATTTCAAGGTATGGTTTTAAATAAAATGGCGATAAAATAATGATATAAATGCGTTTAACTGTTACTTTTTCTTCATGAAATAAGTGTGCCACTTTTGTGCACTTATAATTTATCGGAACTGAACAACTATATAAATGGTTACGCTGAGTAGTATTCAGTTTAGTTCTATGTACAATTATATTTTCTTTTATTTACGATATTTACACAATTCATTTACATAATAATATATTAGGTTGAAACTCCAACATATCGGTGGATTTGAAGGACCGAAGGTCTTCAAGAAATCGGCAATGGCACTAGTTTCCAAATCGATCTCTTATATACGCTTCTGGTTGTGGTGACTATCCTGCTACTCTTACTTTCCCGTCGTTACCTTTGGTCCCGTTGATGACTCAGCCGGTCAGCCATTATTGGGACTGTCTTCGTGAATGAGGACAAGGCGACCGACATGCTGGTTGGGTTGTGCCAGATTCTATTTACCCTTTCCTTGAAGCTCCGGAGTGTGGTTCCGAAATGCCTGTTCGAGGGGGCAGACAATCCGCCAACGAGTGCAGAACCTAAGCTTACTGACACTGCCTTCGTGGATAGATTCTGGCGGCAGCGAAGATAGACCAACACCTATTGGTAGTTGTCCCCCGCATTTGGATCATGAAATCACGGCGTTATTGAGCGACTGTTGAGTACAGCTTCTACCACTGCGAGAATTGTCGCATCTTTTGTTGAGTTGCCAACGCTTTAGGATCAGGTACTTCGCCTGCTTTCCTAAGTCCTCCAAAGTGGAGGATTGAAGTCGGAGGGTTGAAGTTGTACTGTACGTTCAAAGTTCAACGCCGCCGCATATGCTTCCACGGATCTGCGAGTTGCGAGGAATGCTTCTAGACGGTTATTGAGTCTCTTGCCGGAACCTATAAACTTCGTCGCATTGTCGCAGTAAATCTTACTCGGGAGCCCACTCATCGTGATTCTGGCGGCAGGGAACGTATACCATCACCGATTAGCGTCCCACCACAGTGCGGAGAATTCTAAAAAAATGATTAGATTTTTTACTGTTTGTTAGAATTATTTGAATGTTTTGGTAGATTTTTTCAAACATTCTCTCCAGAAAATTGAATAGTTACTGTCTTTAATTAAAATTTTTTCTTTATATCAATTTAGAATTTTAATCAAACTTTCTATAGCGAATAAAATTTCGGAATTTTTTATAGAAAAAAAAAAAAATTTTTTTCCGAAAAATTTTCATAGCAAATCAAATTTGAAAAATTTTTGGACAAAAATTTCTATAGAAATAAAATTTTGAAAAAAAAATTTTCTATTTAGAAATAAAAGTTTAAAAAAAAAGTTCTATAAAAATAAAATATTGCTTAAAAAAAAAAATATCTATAAAAATACAAATGTTAAAAAAATTTTTGGACAGACATAAAAATTTTGGGGGAAGATTTGTCTATAGAAATCAAATTTTGAAGAATTTCAGATTTAAATTTTTCGATTATCAATTGAATCTTAACCAAACTTTCTATAAGACTTGAAAAAATTTTTCTATAGAAATAAAATTTTTTTAAAAAATTTTTCTTTAGCAATTAAATTTTGGACAAAAATCTATAGAAAATAAAAGTTTAAAAAACGATTCTACTAGAATTTTTTTTTAAAATTTCTTACAGAAATAAAATTCGGAAAAATTTTCTATAGAAAGTAAAATTTTTAGTATTTCAGATTTTAAATTTTTCCTATATCAATGCGAATTTTAACCAAAACTATCTTATAGAAAATGAAATTTTGAAAAATTTTCTAGAGCAAAAAAATGGTGACAAAATTTGCTATAGAAATCAAATTGTGCAAAAATTTCCTATAGAAATCAAATTTTGAAAAAATTTTCTATAGAACCAAAATTTTAACAAAATTCTTTCTATGGTGAAATAAAAATTTTTTTTAAAAATGTTCTATAGAATTAAAGTTTTTTAAAAAATTTCTTATAGCTAATAAAATTTTTTAAAAAAATTTTCTATCAGAAATAAAAATTTTTGAGGAATTCTCAGATTCAATTTTTTCATATACAATGAATTTTAGCCAAACGATCTATAGAAATAAAATTTCAGAAAAAATTTCTATAGAAATAAAATTTTTTTTGAAAAAAAAATTCGTATAGAAATAAAAATTTGGACAAAATTTCTATTAGAAATAAAAATTTAAAAAAATGTCTATAGACATACAAGTTTTAAAAAAATTTCCCTATAGCGCAATAAATTTTTAAAAAAAATTCTATAGAAATAAAAGTTTTAAAAAACGTTCTATAGAAATAAATTTTTTTAAAAAATTTCTACAAGAAAAAAATTTCGAAACATTTTCTATAGAAATAAAATTTTGAGTATTTCAGATTTAATTTTTCTATATCAATGGAATTTTAATCAAACTATCTATATGAAATGAAATTTGAAAAATGTTCTAGACGCCCAAAAAAAAAATGGAACAAATATGTTGCCTATAGAAATCAAATTGTGAAAAAATTTTCTATAGAAATCAAATTTTGAAAAAATTTTCGATAGAAATAAAATTTTGAGAATTTCAGATTTTAATTTTCTTATATCAATGGACATTCTTAACCAAACTATCTATAGAACATGAAATTTGAAAAATTTTCTAGCAGCCCAAAAAAAATGGCTGACAAGAATTTGACCCTATAGGAAATTCAAAATTCGTGAAAAAATTTTCCTATAGAAATTAAATTTTTGAAAAAAATTTCTATTAGCAACCAAAATTTTAACAAAATTTTCTAAGGTGGAAATAAAAATTTTTTTTAAAAATGTCTAATAGAATTAAAGTTTTAAAAAAATTTTCTTAGTAATAACATTTTTTAAAAATTTTCTATAGAAATAAAATTTTGAGAATTTCAGATTTCAATTTTCTATATCAATTGAAATTTTAACCAACACTTCTATAGAATTAAAAATTTACGAAAAAAATTTCTATAGATAGAAACATAAAATTTTGAAAAAAATTCTATAGAAATAAAAATTTTTGACAAAAGTTTCTATAGAAATAAAATTTTAAAAAAAACTGTCTATAGAAATACAAGTTAAAAAAATTTCTTATAGGAATAAAAAAATATTTTAAAAAAATTCTATAGAAATAAAAGTTTTAAAAAACCTCTATTAGAAATTAATTTTTTTTAAAAATTCTTACAGAATTAAAATTTTCGGAAAATTTTCTATAGAAATAAATTTTTGAGTGTTTTCAGATTTAGTTTTTCTATGATCAATGAATTTTTAACTAAACTTATCTATAGGAAATTGAAAATTTTGAAAAATTTTCTAGAGCAAAATAAATCGGTTGACAAAATGGCTGCTATTTAGAAATCAAATTGTGAAAAAAAATTTCTATTTAGAAAATCAAACTTTGGAAAAAATTTTCTATAGAAATAAACTTTTTATTTAATATGTTCTATAGAAATTAAAGTAAAAAAAAAAATTCATATAGCTAATAAAATTTTTAAAAATTTTTTCTATAGAAATAAAATTTTGAGAATTTCAGATTTAAATTTTTTTATATCAATGCAATGTTAACCAAAACTATCTATAGAGATGAAATTGAAAAAATTTTCTATAGAAATAGAAAGTTGACAAAATTCTCTATAGAAATTAAATTTTTAAAAAATTTCTATAGAAATCAAATTTTGGAAAAATTTACTATAGAAATCAAAATTTGAAAAATGTTCTATAGAAATAAAATGTTAACAAATGTTTGTGTAGAAATAAAATTTTGAAAAAAAATCTTTATAGATATTAAAATTTTGACAATTTTTCTTATGAAATAAAATGTAAAAAAAAATCACAGAAATAAAATTTTGTGGAAAATTTTCATATAGAAATAAATTTTGAGAATTTCAGAATTCAATTTTTCTATATCAATGGAATTTTAGCCAAACTTTCTATAGATAATCAAAGTCTTGAAAAAAACTTCTATAGAAATAATCATTTTTCAGAAAAAGTTTCTATAGAAATAAAATTAAAAAAAAAAAATCTTATTTAGAAATAAATTTTTTTTAAAAAACTTTCTATCGCAAATAAATTCTTGAGAAAATTTCGCAAATTTTCTTATAGAAATAAAAGTTTTTGAGAAAATTTTCTCTACGAATATAAGCTCTGACAAAATTTTCCTATAAACACCAAAAAAATGGCACTATATGAGTGATATCATTCATTCGAAGAACAAAAAATATTTTTTTTTTTCATTACTAAACTACAAAGATTTGGTCAAACAATAATAAAACAATTTTTTTTCCTAAACCAAAAATGCGGGTAATTAATTTTTTGATATTTAAAGGAGGAATCGGTATTTGGTAATAAGCCACACTTTTTTGAGGTCATTCCGAATTCACCGCATTTCCTGGTCTCTCATATACAATATGGTTCTTGGATTAAAAAGTGATATTTTACAAAGATCCCTACTTGTAAATGGCAACTGGTTGTTAGGATATCCTCTTCTTGTTATCTTCATTATAACAAGACATCTTTCAATAGAATTGAAATCAATTGAATGCAACCTAATCAAAGAGGAAGTAACTATAAAGTAAAGGGTATACGTCCCATGCGGGAGAGAAGGGGGAATTTGTGTAGGTTGTCACATGCACAATTATCATCATAAATTCTATTCAAGAGCTCGTCTTAAACATTGGTCTATCTATAAAAGAAAGGGTATTCACAGATATGTTAGAGGAAAAATCAAATATTAATGCAACTAATGATGTGTATGAAATTCGATTATACTTAAAAGTAGTTAATAAGTCGAAGCAAGGATCTATTTACTTCTTGGTAGTGACCATTTAATATTAATAAAATAATAATATATTGGGAGAGCGTAAATTAAAAATACGTTTTAGAATTTATTCCGAAAAAAAATAGTAACAGACAGAACAGAATCGAAGTATTTTCCATCTATCTATCCACTACTTTTTCCCATATTTCCGGAAATATACGGATACCGTGACAAGAAACCGACTATTCCTTTGGCTCAATTCTCTAATTGATCTAATTTTGACCTTTTTCATAAGAACGAGAATTCCGAATTCGGAGATACATCTATTGCAACTGCAGTAATTTTACTCTTATAACAAAAAGCAAGATGACTTAATATTGAAACTTTCAGTATTGGTGCAAAATAATTGTTTCTAATTCTTAACTCCAATTTTTTCTTTCAAAATACACTCAAACAAAAAAGTGTTTTATCTTGGATCCAAAGATTTTTGACCCTTTCACCTTAAGGCGACATTTTTTTAAGTTTTACTTAAAAGGTCTGCAGAAGCCTGTTGGAAAAATCATAAAATTACTTGTACGGAGTTCCCAATTTACGGACAACCCTCTACTTTCAATTTTTCAAAAAATCGGACACAAAGGCGATAGCCTTTCTCCCCACTTTTCGCCCTACTGCGTACCGACCATTATATCGAAAATCACGTACCCTATATTTAAATTTCACAAAAGTACCTACGGTCCTATAAAAATTCCAAGTAAATCGACAAAAGTTTTAATTTCAACCTTATTCCTCATTTTTTTCCGATAAAATATACGACAGACACCGGGCAAGTGAAAGTCACCCATTTAACCTTCCCCGAAAACTCCAAGAAAATCTAGAAACTTTACTTTCAATGTCGGTACAAGGAAGTTCCCTTCCCCGTCCAAAACACCCAAAACAAAAGGTACACCATATTGATTTTCATAACCATCCCCCCATTTCCTTTGATAAATTTCAAGGAAAAAACTTTCTGGAGAATTTAGTTTTTATTTTTCAGTCTAATTAGGAGGTCCCCCTCTCCGACCATAATATCGAAAAGTGATGTCAAAGCTAATTATTAAGCCCAATTTTTCAAAAAAGCAGGGCAAGGGGCGGCCTATCTTCCCGTCCAAAATATCACAAATCAGGTCCTGGCGTACTTCCAACATATTCAATTTCATAATCTTTTCCCCATTGCTCTTTAAATTTTCATGTTAGGATTGAAAAAACTTTAATTGTTTCTCTGGTATATACTTAAGGGAAAGCGGAATCTCCTCTCTT
>PGFW01057148.1:0-11728 GCA_003123925.1 Haematobia irritans | reverse complement strand
ATGGGGACTTTGCCCAAATTTGAGGCGATTTTGACAAAATTTAGTACACATTGCTAAAATGTTACCTGTAGCCTCTATGAACAAATTTAAGTTAATCGGAGTGAAATTATGACTTCCGGTCAGTGTTGCCAGTATTTTTCTGGCTTTTGTTCCCAAATTGGTACGCGTTTGTCTCAAAAAAAAAATAATATAATTCCCCACAAAAATCCTCAATAAATAATTGACACGTTTTTATGACAAATACAAAATAATGAAAAGGGCTCTTCTGCAAAAAATCAGTAATAATTTAAACATTTAAAACAAAATATATAAAATGTTTGTCATAGCAGCTTGAGAGCTACAATAAAATTAAGATTTCGAAACACAAAATCAGGAGACCGGTAATCGTATATCAAATGCTCGAGAGATGAAAATGGTAGAATTCACAAAAAAAACGGAACATTTCTTGACTGTTTGCTAGATTGGTAGAATTTCTGATGTTTTGATAGGAACTTGGCAAAAATATTTTTCCTCCGCCCTGAAGATGTGCGTTTATCAAATTTTCCAATAGAAATAAAATTTTTTTTAGAGTTTCCTATAGACAAAAATTTTAGTAAATTTTCTTATAGAAATATCAATTTTGACAAAAATTGTGATTCAAAAACTTCGAAATAGATTATGAAATTTTGATAAAATATTCTTCAAAACTTTGGTAGCAAACTGAAAAAAAAATATTGTCGTGAGGCCAAAGATTTCATGTTCTTAAAATGGCGAATGGGCCAAATTTCTTGCTTAGCGTAGAAGACGCAATTTGCTCTATATATAAAATTTTTTCCTTGTCAAGAAGTCGATAAAACTTTGTCCCTTCTAAATTAAGTGATTGAACTTAAGAAATGGGTATCATAGACATGAAAGAAAAATTTTTTGGGGGTAAGGTCAACGTTGACTTTTATAATTCAGGGAGAAGAATTCTTTAACCAATGAAAATTGTCTTAAATTTTTGTCTTGTATCTTCTTGACGCACAAAGAACAATCGTTCAAATATATAGGACAATGTTTTTCAACACGTTATTTTTAAAAATGTTTTTTACTCTGAAAGCGTAGGGCATATTTTCTAAACTGGAAGTCATGTCTTAATTTGGAAAATAAAGTGTGTCGTTAATCTAAGTTAAATGACTTTTGTAGGCATAATGAAGAAAAAAGCTGAAAAAAGCGAAAAAATTAAAATTTGCTTCGCTAGAGTGCAAGTACACAAGAACCAAATTTAAAAGAGAATTGGTGTCTAAAAGTATGCCTTCACTTGTATTCTCCGCTTCTTTGCTCGAATCAATACCAAATTTTTAAAGGAAAGACAAAAATCTTTTGAAACGGGCATGCAGTGACAATCGTGTGGTAGGTCCAAGTTAAGGTTAGGTTGTGGCGGACGACATCAAATTTTTTGGTGTTGAAATTGATGTTCGCACTTAGACCAGTAAATAGGTCCGATTGTGATTCCTCGATGTGATCTTTCCATCGTCTCCTTTCGACTGCGGTCCGCTTGTCCCCAGGAGCTTCCTCCTGCTCGTTCTGCTTTGAAAAAATCTCAGACAACGCAACCAGAGGGCCTGATGAAGCGCAAGTATGTTTCCTTAAGCCTGCACTCCCGCAGATCAGTGAGAGCCTGAAAGAAAAAGGAGCACAGCTGGAACTGGTCACAGGAAGTGTACGAGTCCTCGTAACTTCTGGATCCAAGCACCATCTAAAGATATCATCGCCTATTAATCTATTCTTAGCAATGTGTTTCCCAAGTGTGCTATGTCCTGTTATGATATCAATCAGTTGGCCGCAATTCTTCTCTGTTCATCGACATCAAATTTCGCGAGTTCCTACGTTTCTTTTCCGTCCCCATAGTCAACTTTTGTTGCATCGCAGCACCGAAGAAACTCAGCGTCTTCGCCATAGTTCGGCGTCAATATTTTTACCGTGCTATCCTGTAATGATGAAGAAGACATGGAGGTCCAAGGTGGAGGTGAAAACATAATGTTTCATCATTTCTATATTATTGAATTAAGTCCAGATCATCAGTGAAGGGGCAAGAAATTTTTGGGCAGCGAGCCCTCACGAAAATGATTTCGCAGTAGTAAAACTATGTCCTTAGTAAAGCTGAGTGAAGGGAGCATACACAAACAGTTTTTCGAGCGAAAGAATCGGTCCACCCCAGTAATTGCTGGCTGATCATGTCTGAGTATTGTTCAAAGCTTCTGCTAAGTATTTGTGACTGCAAGGTGGAACCGCCGTCACGGCTACTGCAGTTTAAAAAGGAATCGGGCAGCAATCACGTGATAAGAAGAGAAGTTCACCAATGGTGGTATCACAATGGACTTAATAAGTCTAAGTGCAAACCGATTCATCTGGGCGCACCTAAGCCTAAACCTAACCTAAAGCTGAAGTAAAATAATGAAATTAGCCTTTGGGCACCCACAACAAATATCTGTGTCCAGCGTCTAGTCCAAAACCTTAAATTTGTGCCCTCCATGTATGCCGTGGAAATAAAGAGGAGTAGTATGTCTATTTTTGATAAATGTAGAAAATAAAACGAACTTTAATGTACGAGCCGATTTATTATACTCGATGTTTTCGCTAAAGAAAAATCCGCCACAACAACTCCCCACACAAAGTCCCAAGTCCCACGGGTGCAGAAAATTTCCGTCGCCCAACCAGAACGAAAAAAGAAATCTTCAATTAAATCCCATACTGGCGACGGTGGGCCATACGAGTCTTAATCGGATGAAAGATATATAACTGGGCGAGGCCCGCGGGCTATCTAAATCGATTTCAATACCAAAATTTGGTGTGTTAAGTTCTAATGCTATTCGGGCAAAATTTAAACGTAACTCAATAATAACTGTGGCCTCTTCCGTGGCCAACATAATGACTGGTAAAGTCGGGCGGAAGATTGTATATATGGGGGAGCTAATGTCTGAAAGTCTTTAACCGATTCCAACGGCAAATTTAGACACACTATTATTGACACTATCATTGTACTCCTTGTCATGTTTGAAATTGTAAAAGCTTTGTAAACGGGGTACAAGACTCTGGCTTCGAAGCTCATATAAGTCGATTGAACTAAAACTGCGGGCCCTGACAGAGACTTTGAAATCACAAAAAATGTGTACAGCAGACTATGGGCATGGCTATATCGAACTCCAACCGGGACCAGCCCTGAGCAATATTGACCAAGACAACATATGCTAGTCTCGTCTCCTTTCTGGGTGTTACAAAATAGGAGCATACCAGTACACGTTGCAGGAGGCAAAAATATTGACGCTAATTATGAAAGATTGAAATGCAACTTAAGTTTTAGGACTCAACAATTTACGGACATGCTAAGCGACAAGAGAATTCTTATAAACAATGACATTTTAATTAAAAGAAAGTTTATAAATGCCTTGCTTCGAAATTTTTCAAATTAAATTTCAGGGACACCAAATCTGGATTGTCTGCGCTCTTCTCTGTTGAAGTTGTAGATCTTTGAAAGTACAGGCAATTTCCTTAAAATGACGAAAAACATTTGTAATGTTAAAGAAATTGTCTTTTAATTCAATCTGACATATTGAATTTTAAATATAAGAATGAAAAACGTATTGAAGGTTACGCGTTTTTGGCATAATTTGGTTGTTTGCAAATTGGAATTTGTTATTGTACATAAGTACCCTTTATTAATATAGTCGCAAAAAGGAGAGAGTTCAGCCTCGATGAATAGATCTGTATCACAATTTTAAAGTTTCATTGATCTTAGGTTTAGAAGGCAGGGAGAGTCCGTAAAAGAATGTCTTTTATTGTTAAAACAAGTAAGGAAAGTCTATAAAGTCGAGCGGGGGCCGGCCTATATTATACCCTGCACATCTTTATAGATCTAAATTTTTCGATACCATAGCTCATATGCCGTCAAATAGTGTTTGGTGGCTTATATATAAACGGGGTTTGTCGCGCAAATACATATCATTGTAATATCACTCGTCGTGGACAGAATTTGATAGCTTCTACAAAATTCTATAGAACTCAAAATTTAAGTCGCTTAAATGCATCTAGGGTAGAACCAGTAATGTTAGTGAAAAAAAATATGGGAAACATTTTTAAATGCTGAAGCAATTTAAGGATACTTCGCAAAGTTTTATTTATGCGTTTATGTCGCTCAATAGATTATGTCATCGAGATGGTTTAGGAAAATTAGGAGGTCATCGTATAAGGGACTTTTGTCGACTACGGAGTGGGGAGTTGTGTACAAGGAAGAATGCTTGAGGTACTTTGGTTGACCATTCGTTTGTCGGATATCAGAAAAACATATTCTGGGAATTATACTCTAAAATCTGGAAGCGCGATTTCAACCAAAATTTTGGCACGCATAGCTAGCAAATGCTATTCTAATCCCTGTGCAAAAGTTCAACTAACCTGGAGTTAAAAATTGGCCTCTGTGGTCATATGAGTGTAAATCGGGCGATAAGCTATATATGGAAGGATATATTTCATCTGAACCGATTTCAAACCAAATTTGGCCGACGCATAGCACTAAATGACTAATTCTAATCCCTGTGGGCAAAAATTTCATCTAAATGCGGAGTAAAATATTGGCGACTCTGGTGGTCATAATGAGTGTAAATCGGGCCGAAAGCTGATATATGGAAGATTATGATTTAAAATCTGAACACGATTTCAACCAAAATTGGCACGCATAGCATACAATGCTAATTCTATCGCCTGTGCAAAATTTCGAACTAAATCGAGCAAAAAATTGGCACTCATGGTCATATGAAGTGGTAAATCGGGCGAAAAGCTTATATAGGGAGCTATATATCGTAAATCTGAACCGATTTCAACACGCAAAATTTGGCACACATAATACAATTCCTAAATTTTACTCCTACGCAAAATTTCAAGCTAATTCGGAAGCAAAAAAATTGGCCTCTGTGGTCATATGGGTGTAGAATCGGCGAAAGCTATAATATGGGAGCTAATATCTAAATCTGGAATCGATTTCAAAACCAAATTTGGTACCATAGCTACAATGCTAAATCTTACTCCTGTGCAAAGTTTCAACCAATTGGGCCATTTATTTATATCTGGCTTTTAGGACCATAATTAGTCCATATCGGGCGAAAAAATACATGGGAGCTATATCTAAATCTAAACCGATTTCAATCAAATTTGTACACTTGACTGATACTAACTAATTGTACTCACAGGTGTCAAAATTCTCAAAACCAAAAATTCGGCAAAAATCTGGCTTCTGGGGCCATATAAGTCCCATAACTGTCGAAAGATATATATGGGAGCTATATCTAAATCTGAACCGACTTCAATCAAATTTTGGCTTATGATCACATAAAATGTGTCACAGACAGAAGGACATGTTTATATCGACTCAGGGCCACCTGAGCAGTAATTGGGCAAAGACCCATGTTCTATCTCGTCTCCTTCTGGGTGCTATTACAAAACATATGCACTAACTTATAATACCCTGTTCCACAGTGTGGCGCAGGGTATAAAAGCCGGCATTCTTTGGTCTCGAAATTCAAATATGTCAAAATTCCTAAGGGAAAGGTCAAAAATCTTTGGATGCAAGTAAACTTTTTTGAGTTGTTATGTTGCGCATGGTATAAAAACAAGGGATTAAGCTATCTGAAAATATGTGACATTTATAGCCCTTGAAATTGTCTATTATATCTACATCCTACGGCCAAAAATACAAAATACATGGCTCTTATGTCTAAAGTATAGCATCAAATTTTGATGTTCCTCATTATTCTCTTGCCATATGGGATTTTTGCAAGATCCAAAGAAGAAAATCTTTTCCTCTAAAAAAATCAAACATCAATTCAACTTCATACCAACAGTGTTGTTTGAATGGCAAATTGTTGACACGCCTCCCAAACAATAATCTTCCCTGCAAATATATCCAATCATTGCAGCATATTCGATTTCCTGTCCGCAGACACTTGGCTGGGTAACTTTGAAATTACCCAACCTATTCATCTGGGTATCTCTTGTTTTCCGTGATCTAATGGTAATATAGCCCAAAATCAAATTGAATTGGTGTTGCTTGGCATTTCACTTTTTCTCCGCAGATGCTTTTGCATCGGTATGGTTTGCCAATGACTTCCGTGCCATCTCTCAGACTAGACATATATTGGCTGGCAACGAAATATAGATATTGTGCCTTCCTTTGAGAATTCATCACTGTGTGCTGGATTCTATCATCCGGTTGTGATTCTTTGGACATTCAATATTTTTAATCTCTACTATCTACTCCCCCAAACGCCTAGATGAAGCATCGAAGAAGCGATCAGCTCAAACTATTTCCGATCATGAAGATAGTACTGCTATGGCAACTGGGGCAATGCGTGGGACAGTAAGTGGTGGTGGCATTGCAATGGTTTTCAATGGATACGCAAATTCCATTGAAAGAACTTTAGCATGTAAGGCACAATTGTAGTCGCATAAGACCGGTCCTAGGAGATTTCACCAGGGTGGAAACGATTAAGTAGTATAGGTGAGGAGGACAGATACTCGTACGTACTAGTACATCCATATGATTTTCTAATAATTGAGGTTGATGAGAGACGAGGATAGTTTACGCAAAGAGATTAATTAATTGAAATTGTAAGGTAAATTTGCGCAATTAGACATTTCCAATGGCTATTCGTTATGGCTTATTAAATGAAAATAGAAAATAAAGAAATTGAGTATCCGATTTTGAAATATTTAAAATACTTGTAGGCAAGCGGTAAAGAATTAAAGATTTTTTTTAGATTTTAAAATTAAAAAAAATTAAGGAGAGTCTAGTCTAAGAAGCCACACATTGTGCAATGTGTTTTCTGGTACGCGATGCCAGCTTTGCATTGAGATCCTGGGTTCAACCAAACACGGGTGATTATCCCCTCTCCGTAATGCTGATGAGATTCTAAAAGCTTACAATTTGGCACGCCGGTTCGGCAACTGGGTCCTGTTAAAAGAAGGTACCTGTTGTATTAAGCCGAAAAATAGAATCGGGCGAGGTACTCAGTGATAGAGATTGAAAATATTTTATTAATGGATGATTGGTTAGCCTAGAGACCTATTAATACAATCGTATGGCGAAAAATTAAACTAACTCATAAGAAAATTGCGCGCACTGGAGTTCTAGAATGCCAAAATTTGGAAATTGTTTTTTTTTTGGTTTATTTCTGTTTTTTTTTTAAATCGAGGTATCGGAGCCCAAAATTGTCATGTGGTTCTTCTGCCTCGGGAAGAAGTCGTCAAAGAATTCCAAGATATGGAGGATAAGTTTATATGGGGCGTATCTAGTAATTTATGTATTTGTGGAAGGCAGTACTGACCTCGCATACCAACAATTTGCATTAGGGCAGTTATCTGACATACGAGTATATTTTTCGATGGGCAGTTAGTGATAGGATAGGTATAGTGGTAACCCGGATATTTCAGGCTCATTTAGACTATTCAGGTCATTAGAATGAATAACCAAGGGTGGCCGAACTTCTCTCTTATCACTGGAGTGTGCCGATTCTATGCTAAAGCTCAATGACAACCGACCTCCTTTTTATAGCCGAGTCGCGAACGGTCGTTCCACATTGGCAAGTGAACGCAACTTAGAGAAACTTTGACAACACTCAGAATGTCACCGAGCATTAGCTGAGGGGGGATAATCCACCGCATGAAAAACTTTTTAGTGTTTGCGTCAAAGCCTGTTTCGAAACCCACGACGCTTGTGTATGCAAAGCAAGGCATGCTAGCCCATTGCAACCTACGGTGGCGCTCGTTACGAATGAGTAGTTAAAGGCATAAATATGCATACACATGTCTACTTTCACCAAATCGATTGAAAATTGCGGAGGTTTCCAGAAGACAAATCGAGGAATCGGTTTATAAGGGTATATGACCAAGCGTGCCACCTACTGGTAAAATTCTACAATAACATGGTCGATTATTTAGCTGTTCAGTAGATTGGTGGAGAATTGTTGTTTGTATAGATTCGTCACAACTATTCCTCTCCAAAAAATAGCGTACTTCAAAAAAATTTTCTATCGAAATAAATGTTGCAAAAGATTTTCTATAGAAATAAATTTTTGCAAAATTTTCTTATAGATAATAAATTTTGGCAGAAAACATTTTCTATAGAATATAATCTTGGCAACATCTTCTAAGTAAATAAAAATTTTGACAAAAATGTTCTATACAAATAAAATTTTTTTGACCAAATATCTTTCTATACAAATAAATTATGACAAAATTTTCTAAAAATAAAATTTTAATACAATTTTATATAGAAAAAAAATGTTGATAAAATTTTCTATAGAAATAAAATTTTGATAAAATTTTCTTTGGAATGAAATTTGCCATTAAATTTGTCTGGAAATTAAAATCCTTAGCAAATTTTTATAGAAATAAAATTTGACAAAATTTTCTACATTAAATAAAATGTTGACAAAAATTTTTTACAGAATTGAACATTTACAAAATTTTCTTATTGAAATTAAATTTCTACAAAATTCTCTATAGAAATTAAAGATTTGGCAAAATTTTTCTTATAGAAAATAACTTTGGGGAAAATTTTTTCAAATGAAAAATAAAATTTGGGACAAAATTCTAATTGGAAATGAAATTTTGACAAAGAATTTTTATAGAAATAAAATTTTGACATAATTTTCTATTGAAATAATTTGTGTAGAAACAAAATATTGACAAAATTTTCTGTAGAAAAAAATATTGAAAAAAAATTGCTAATAGAAATAAAATTAAGATAATAATTTCTATAGAAATGAAAATTTTAATAAATTTTCCTTTGGAAATGAAAATTTTAACATTATTGTTCTATAGAAAATAATATTTTGACAAAAAGTTGTCTGGAAATTAAATCCTTGCCAAAATTTTTTATAGAAATAAAATTTTGACAAAATTTTTCTACATAAATATTTAATTTTGATAAAAGTTTTGCCAAAATTTTCTACATAAATTTTAATATGGTTGACAATTTTTTACAGAATTGAACATTTTTTACAAAAATTTTTTCTATTGAAATTAAATTTCTACAAAAATTATTCTATATGAAATTAAAAATTTTGGCAAAATTTTCTTAGAAAATAAATTTGGGAAAATTTTCAAATAAAAATAAAATTTTGACAAATTTTCATTGGAAATGAAATTTTCTTATGGTGTTTATGAAGCCTGCCTGAAATTTATTCTGAAAATTTCGATAGTTTTTTTTTTCGTGTTTTATTTATTCAAAATTTACTATATAATATAAACTACAATAAACAATAGTATATAATACTTTAGTCTCATTTAAATAACTTAGTCCCTAGTCGGGCACTCGAAGTACGAATATAATGGTTGAAATTTTGTATTTGAAAAATTTATGATATTAGTTTTATTCTTTCATGTTTGAAAATCTATTTGCAAATTTTTTGTAATGAAAATATTGCAAAAAACATCACGTTATGATTTATTTTTAAAGGTTAAGTTAGAAGTTTAAAAGCAAGGATTTTCAAAAATATAATTTAATTCATCTAGCACCCAGTACTGGTTTTTGTGGTAGCAGGTTTTGTTAAGGAAAAGTATGGTAGTAGTTAAGTGTAGTAGTGGCAAGTTATTGCTGCAAGGAGAGGATGCTCTGATTGAGGAATGTGGGTAATTCCGAAACGTGCGTCCATCCAACATCTTTGCAAGTCTGTAACGCTGTGCGCAAATAACATAAATTTGACCAGAATCATTATTTTCCTCTGTGGTTTAAGGTACTCTTGTAGTTGTAGTCAACACAAATGTTTTTAAAGCTCGTGAGATCAAAACAGACAAATATGAAAATAAAATTTTGACAAAAATTTTCTATAGAAACAAAATGTTGACAAAATTTTCTAAACAAATAACAAATTTTTGGATAAAATTTTTTATAGAAATAACATCTTGAAAAATTTTCTATAGAAATACCATTTTTGAAAAAATTTCTATAGAAATAAAATTGTGACAATCTATATATATAAATTCAATCTATGTTGTTTATTTGTTTGTTTTGTATCGTTCGACTTGGCTTCGAAACGGCTGAACCGGGATTTACTTGAAACTGTTCAGTAGAATCGTAAGGGGGCGTTCATTGTGTGTGAAAAATAGGGTAACCTTCGTTTTTGACACTTCGTCGCGACTTTTTGAAAATCTGACAAAAGTTGTCCGATTCTCTTGAAATTTTCCATTGAGAGATTGGGTTGACTATCTAGACAAAGATTCCGCTACTTTTGCATTTCGATATTTGTGGCGGAGGGGCCTCCCCTTTGTTCGACTTTTTTTTAAAGTACACGTGAAAAAAAACTAAAATTCTCCTAGAATTATATCGAGAGTTTACAGAGGACATGTGGTGGGGTTATGGAATTAAATATGGGGTTACCCGTTGATTTCATATATGGAGTGGGGAGGGAGATCTCCGACTTCCCTACTTTTTGAAGTGGGAACATAAATTAAAGCGATTGTTTTGAAATTTTCATTGAATGTTTGGTTGGCATCTAGACAAAAATCCGCTAACATTATTTTCCAATATTTGGTCGGAGAGGGGGACCACCCCTTTTGCCCGGATTTTTGTTCTTTTTTTTGAAAGTACAAACAAAACTAAACTTCCCCGACTGAAATTCTTTACGGAAAAGATGGGTTATTAAATTTATATCAAAGTTTGACTTAACAATTCGTTGAGACATAATTTGTAAAAGGAAAATTAAAAAAAATTGCTTTTTGAAATAAAAATACGTTTTAATTAAGCATTCAGTTTTAACAATGAACTTTTATTTTAATAGGTTATGATAATGAAGCAACTGTACACATATTTACTTAATCTCCTTATTCCATAGCATGTAACTTCGCTATATTATTTGTTTCTGGCCCCAAAGTGTACAGACTAAAACAGAATGCGCAATATGAATGACAGTCTGTAAAAGGGATAAATTGAACTTCCTAATTTTTTTCTATGATGAAAATGGCATTAGGACAAGGAAACAGTGAAACTCTGATTGATGTAAGTTTCTTTTTTCTACGTTATTTACTTAGTTTTTTAATGCTCCCAAATGAGTGGCGTATTCTCAACTAATTGTTTCCGTTCCATGCTGGATATCGTCTTCATATTCTTCCATTTTGCAGACTATGCATTTCCTTTTCATTTTTCGGCTATTTTTCAATTGTTTTTTTTTCGGCATATTTCCTTCGCTTTTAATTATGAATTTACGAATGTAGTGAAAAATTACTGTTGCTATAATTTACTTTAAGTCTTTAAAATTGTTTTGCATAGAATCAATATTTCATTAATTAAAAGACACTGGGTAATTTTCTTATGGAGGAGAGTTAATAATAGGATTTTAAAAGTATGATTAGGCTAAATTAGGATGTGGTCGCAGCACCGTTTTTCAGGCTTACTGTGTACTATACAGTCTATACCACACAGTTGTGATCTTCTCGTTTTAATTCATTAGGGCTCCTGGGTAAATTCAATGTTAGCTCAATGAAAGGGACTCTTTTTAAAGTCGAGTTCCAAACGGCGTTTCCACATGCGGTGAAACCATTAGAGAAGCTTTGGAAACAGTCAGATAATCCACCGCTTTAAAACCTTTTGGGTTCTGACGAAGAAATGAAGTGAACCGCATGTATTTTGTGATGCAAGACGGGTATGTAAACAGTTAGGCCAACGGTGACTCTAATGCTTTAGTTTTTGCAGGAAACACAAGGGTTAGAGCCCTTTAGC
>PGFW01057133.1:47772-59769 GCA_003123925.1 Haematobia irritans | reverse complement strand
ACCACATTTTGTCTTGTTCAACCGTCATGTCGAAAATTAAGAAATCGCAAATCGCCAAAATTATCGTTCGGTTAGCCATAATTTTTAACCCTGAACCTTATACGAACTTAAATCTTTGTAATATAGTTATAGTTATATATGTTATTTGTAATGAGAAGTTCAAATTTAAAATTGTACTGGGAGTCCCTAGAGTATTTTTATGTTTTCGTTGTAGACAATAAACTTCTTGCGATTCTGCCGAATTCCGAATATCGGAAACAATGGGGAAATATCCTCTGTGAACATCTGACTTTTTTCATCAACTCTTAACCATGTATCCCCTTCCTTTCGTGAATTATGTTTGCGGTTTCGACATCTCCTTAATCAGCTTCAGGCCATAGGTTAAGTCGCTTCTTTCATCGGGCATCTTGTGCAACTCTTGTGCCCACGCCCTCCTGACGGTCGTCGTTTTGCTTCGAGTAAAGTGTTGAAAAAACATCTTTTCATATTTTTTAAACGCATTTGCTAATACGATCAAAGAGCCAACAAATTTAAAGACGTTAATCTTTAATTAAAAAAATCTGATATTGTTAAAGGCTAAATGATAACCAATTGTTAAGTCGAATCACTTCACTAATAATGGAACAAAACGATTTTTTGAAGAGTTTTATAAGACTTTTGGATAAGAAAAACTAAGGCCTCTTATAGCAGAGATAAGCGTCTTCAAATGCTAATCTAAGAAATGCCATTAGTTTCAAAGGACATACATTTTGGCCTCACGACAATATTTTTTCGTGTAGTTTCTATTTTCAGAGGCTATGGATCGCTGTATCGCCAATAGCATTGTATTCGATGTGCGTTCTCATTTTAAGAGTTTTTGTTTCTTCTAATGCTATTAGTGAAAATGAAAAGACGCAATACAATGATAAAAGGAAACTATGCTTACCGGCCAAGCGTTAATAAGAATCCAAATCCAATATCTTAAGGAATGGCATTTTTTGATGCGAAAATCAGCCTGAAGCGCTGATAGAAGCTGACTAAAAACGAAAGGCGGCATTGCGTGAACTTGACACAAAACAAATCTGACTCATCTTTTCAGGTTTACCATTTTAAAATTTTTTTCACGTTTCAGATTATGATTCCGCTGCGATTTAATAGAAAGCAACACACACACAGCATATTGTTCAGGATTAGTATTCGAATTGACCCCTACTTCTGGCCTTCTGTACTCCAATAAGAACATAGACGATGTGAATGCTTGACGTTCGAATGAAGACTGCAATTCACATATAGCTACCTGTGACTGTTTGTGTCCTGGTTATTTTCAGGCATTTCCCTGACTACGCCACTGTAATTTTCCGTCTGCATTGCATCCTTACTGTAGCATAGATGACTATTGGCGGAGCCAAGGAACGGACCCATCTGATATGAAGTCCATTAGTGCCTCGCATTAAGCAATGACTGTAGCATTATTGGGCCTTCACCTTTTTGTATAAACATCAATCTGCAAAAGCACATCGTTAAAGGCGATACATTGCCGACGATACCACTAACACATTTGGAAGTGTCATTGTCATTCGTGTCACTGCAGCAGGAATGGAGACAATCAGATTCACTAACCAACACAGTGGAAGATGAAATGGAGCGATATCTACTATAGCAACGTTGTCCTACTTAGTGGAATGACTAATCAATATGAATGGAAATATTTGAAGTTTATAAAGTCGATTTTTTTTAATATTTGGAGTCGATCTTAATTTTTCATTTTTGAAAATGTGAATTTCAAAATTTAGAAGCAACTTTTTACGTACTAAACTTTTATGAATCTAGATCAACTACCATTGTGAGGGGGCTTTAAAATGAGAAAAGTTCTGGCGTGATTAAAAACTAATACGTACTCTAATTTTTATATATACATGTGCAGAATACTGTTTCAAGATAACTATCCAAAATTGTAATTAAAGAGGCGAACGTCCTTCTGGAAGCGAACCCGCGACCAACGGAGCCACCGGGTGGTGCATGGTTGCATCCCGCCTTGCCTACACAAAGCTCGTTGGTATCGAGTTCCTGTTCGAAACGGCCGAACCCAAAAGTTTTTCAGGCGGTGGATTAGTCGCCACTCAGTATGCTGGTAACACATTTTGAGGGTTCAAAGGCTTCTCTAAGGTGGTTTCACTGCAATGTGGAACGCGTTCGACTCTGGCTATAAAAAGGAGGTCCCTTGTCATGGAGCTAACATGGAATCCGGGCAGACACTCAGTGTAAGAGAGAAGTTCACCACTGGTGGTATCAACATGGACTGAAATAGTCTATAGTGAGCCTGAATACAGGTATCGAGGCTGACCTACTAACCTAACCTAAGTGTACAAATAACGATTACAAAAATATAGCTAATTTTCCGCACAGATTCTGTGAACTCATTCTAAAACCTATTATTTGAATCGTTGTGTTCGGACTCTAAAATTCGTGGAATAGATTGTTTAGGGTTACAAAAATATGAATGCGTTCTTCAGAATTTGTTAGATGCCGGAACGCGACCAAGAATGATTTACGAACTCCAGCAAAAGATCTTCAAACTTCCACTGAAAAAGTGAACTCTGTTAACTTTCCAATTGGAGTAGGCGTTGAGGTCGTAGAGGCATGAACAAACTTCGTTAGCGTACGCTATTTGTTGCTCTCTCCTCCGATCTGGTTTACTTCTCAAGTTTCTTAACATTTCGAAATTGCCGAGCCTTTCAGAATTGCACATTACCCCGCACTGTTTCGGCAGCAACAATTGCTAGTCAAGACATGTACACGTCCTGAACTTAACAATTTATCCCTATAGCCGGCAGCAATGACTCCATCCTTCATACTTCCTCATCTACCAACAAAACTATCAGGCGTCAGCGGACAGTGGCATATGTACCCTCTTGTTTTCATGTCTTTCGGTTGTGACTATTGGCTCGGATGAGAATGGAAGATCGGTGTCGCCGATATTGCATCCTTTTGTGGTCGGGTTCTAGACAGCTTCCTGTTATTTTTGTTGAGTGGCTCTGTCTTCCCGATCCGTTGCGATCATTCACAAATGATAAGTTTTTGCTGGTTAACGTTTCATTGCTAACCGTGTTGGCTAGATGAGGTGTTTTTTCTAATCCGAACACAAACCTGAACTCTGCTGAAAGCGCGGACGTATCTTGCAGTGCGGCGTCCGCAATGGACAGACACACAAGGTGCTTTGTTGTAATGTTTTGTCTTGGTATGTCAAATCAATTTCGTTTCAATTTTAAGTCTCCAACAGCCATGGGGACGACAAGTGACACTACAGTAAATGTCCATATAAGTTTACGTCTTCCAGCTGCGTTATTATAGTGTCGCCTATTTGATCGTCGATCTTAGGATTCATTGGATTTTTTGGTTTTTGCGTTGCTATTCTGTCACGAAGAAGAATTCAGCAAAGCCAATTGGTAAGTAATTGTGTCTACATTCTTGCCATAAATTTCGGTGCGTACGTACGAGAGAAATAGAACTCTAAGCAAACTAAAAAAAGTAAAAAATAAAATAAATAATCTAAAAAAATACCACGAGGAGATGGATGTGGTGATTCTAATAAACCTCATAAAGTTAAAAAAAGGTGAGGCTTCAATTTTTCGTACGAAACAGCCACGACTGCCCAGACTCAAACGGTACTCCGCAAAGATAAATCGAAAAATGGTCATTGTTTATTTTGCCCATAAATTCATGTTTTATTGTCCGTGTTTCCCCAGTTTAGTATTGCAATTCGGTCGAAGGTGGGGGAAAACAGTAATCAAATAGAAAATTGCTTACGGTTCCTTTGCTGAGGAGGCGGGACGAATGTTAAAAGACATATATGTGTTTTTGCTATTGTTCTCAAAATATTTATCACTCTTCTGTTAAGTTTTCTCTGACTTGCTGGATTAAGACCATCTTTCGTGAAAGGGCAAAAAGAAAGAAACAGGCTACATCTCCGACTGTGGTCAAAATATTCGAAATTCAATCGGAGCAGCAAGAAATATGGATTTGATTGGCGGTCCAAAGAAATCAAAAGGATATTGAGATTGTAGTGGTATATTTGCGAATTTATTGCAATTTATAATTGGATTTAGAAGAATGAGAAAAGCAAACGTCGCAATGAGCATTGATGTTAAGCTGGCTGGCTGACCATGCCAGCGATCGGGTATGTGATATTGGGGTTGCCATCTTAGATTGGGCACAGTGCTAGCGCTTGTCTTGCTCCTTTTCAAAGTTAATTCTTAAAGCCAACAGGCATGAAGCAACTGACTGCCAACCACATTTAACTCATGCTGAACATATCATTGCGCATAACTCATTCACACAACTAGTCCAGCTCAGATCAACCGCCGAAGTCCGAGCCATACACAGAACCTCGCTAGTGCGGTCTAAACAATAGGCTAGCAAGCAGAAGATTGTAAAATTCAGCGTGATAACCGTGTGTCACTAAACACTATTTAAGAATAGGAATGTCGAGTTAGGATATTGTTTTTTACTGAACTAAAACTGAAAATAAATCAAAATAGACAGGAGTATGAAAATTAAGATAAAGATCAGAATACACACTAGTATACACACTAGAGAGCCTACGTATAAAAGGTCAAGTTCTGGAGGAATGACACGAATACGGTGCAAGGTTAGATTTGTTCCTCAACATCTTTTTTTTCTCTTTCTCTACGGCCCATTTTGTTTTTAATGTAATAAGTGAACGGTGTCGGGTAACGCAAGTAGGTGCACCACGTGAATGATTTTTAAAATTCGATTAACTTCTATAAGATCGTCTCTGAAAATGTCATGCCCGTTAAATCGTTCGACGGTCATGTGATAATGCCATTCAGGACGGTATGACTGCAGCAGGTTTTGCTAAAAGCACCGTATTGTGTCTATCGCTTTCTTCAGCAAATTAACTTTAACTTCAAAACGCAATTCTTAAAATCGGAGAAAACTTTAATCAGAAAGCTTATGAAGATTACGATTGAGTTTCGGTCTTGTAATCCATGCTTCAGATTTTTCGCTGAAAAAAGGTCCACAAGGTGTTTTCCAGATTAGAATGAGCGAAATCTTTTTAAAGTTAATTTTAACGTACTTCTTCGGTTAGTATTGTTTAAGCTGAGCTTTAAATTTATACACTTCTGAACCCTTTTTCAAAGTTAAACATTATGACGTGTTTAAATTAAAAAAGCTTCTTTAGAATAAACTCATGAAAAGACATCTTCAACTTGCGAGTTAGTTTAGCATTAGTAAGAGCTTAAAAGATTCAAAAATTGCATCGTAAATTAAGGAAAATTTCAGCAAATAATTGAAAGATTTTGTTCAGATCTTGCGAAGACATAGTTGACCTTTTCGTTTATCAGATTTTTTTATGAAAAGATGCCCATATAAAAGTTTGTCAACTCTTATCAAGTAAAACACTTTATACCACAGAAATGCATTTTCTATCTATGTCGCTTTTCATTTTAAGGACGTTGCCATTTGGTACTCACAACAATATTTTGTTCAGTGTTTCTTTTGTAACCCACGATGTTGATTTTCATTTTGCTCTTTTTTGCGGTGGTCATCTCGTATTTCGAGCTCTTCTGTACACACCCAATATAGATGGTAGAGATTCTTATTCTGAAAAAAAATGTGGAAATCAAATATTGGCGACATACGTTGTGGAGCACCTTTCTTTACTGGGGCATCGATAGGAACAGACACAACGCTCACCACTTCTCCATATAGGCTAGGCATAATGGATTCGCCAAGTTAACCATTGTGGATGCTTCATTCCATTTCGAAGCGAAACACCAAATGGAAACAACAAAAGCTTGAAACCTACAATTCCAAGGTGATAAAATATGTTTGTGAATTTATTTGATTTCCTTTCATCTCGCTCCACCCTCTTCATTTCTACTTTAATTCCTTGTTCATATCACAAAAACAAGGAGAACTGAGAGCTCAACACACTCAGCTCACATGTGCCGATCAGAAAATGATTATATAAATATGCAACGTTTTCACTATGGACCCCGAAGCTACCCAGCGAACATAGTGACCTATGATCCGGTAGCAAATTAGCCACATTGGAGCATTCACCATCGATCGGGAGGTTTGTTGGGTTTGGCATGTAGATTTGCTGCAAAAAAATTGAAGCGTTATTTATCTGCGTATCGATGCTCAAGGCTACTGTAAGTTCACCATGTTCAGGTTGGCTGAATTCTCAGGCGCGCGCATAAACACACCACATTAACATATACACCAAAGCATTTTGATTAAATAGCTTTCACACTGAGTGGTGTGGAAGAAGGCATACGCAATGAAGAAAATGAAGAAGAGTAGAAAACTGGCGGTTTGCATAGCCCAGACGCATGGTATTCATTGGTGTTCCAGACATACCATGCGGCAAACTACGGATACGGATAGTGACGCCAACCGTCATGTTGTTAGCGTGTTGGCATCTTGAGTATTTGCCATGAACAACATACAGCGTGTGAAGTCTCGGATCAACAATGCCATGGGCTGTTGTATTGTGGTGCACAAATACGAGAACAACTCCTCGACAGAAGTGCATTGGAACACCAAAATGCACATTGAATAAGGCGTCAATTTGAGCATGGAACATTTCTTCAAATATTAAGAGGATACTATAGTGGATTAAAACTTCAAGTTCCAGCAAAAAGGAAAACTTTTAAATTACCCAATTCTTGCTATTGAGGTTGGTACTGTTATTTTATTTTGCTGAAAAAAATAGTTTGTTTTTTCGTCGTTATACAACCATTTTTAGTAAAACATAATTCGGCTGAGGAGGTCATTGTGTACTTAAACAATGTGTGCCCGGTTCCGAATATATTTTTATTACCCTTTAGTATTAATTCCGAACTAATAACTCATTCACATTAGGCTCGAAATCTACTAAAAGTAGGTTTGAAATCACTTTTTATATGGGATGACAGTTGAAATCTAGTTAATATATTTTTTGAAGTGTAATGCGAATGTATAAAGAGTAGAGAACTACAACTAATTTCTCTAATGTAAATCGGGCGAAAGCTATATCTAAATTCTGAACGCGATTTGGCTGATATTTCGCAGTTTTTCGAGATTCATAAATATTCGGATGTACGGAATTGAGAGAAGATCGGTTGATATACACGCCATTATGACCAGATCGGTGAAAAATATATATGGCAGCTATATCTAAATTCTGACCCGATTTTTCCAAAATCAATAGGGATCGTCTTTAGACCGAACCAGGACCTTATATACAATTTTAGGACAATTGGAGTAAAACTGTGAGCTGTACTTTGCACACAACAATACATCAACAGACGGACATCGCTAAATCGATTCAGAATTCAATTCTAAGCCGATCCGTATGCTAAAAGGTTGGTGATGCACAAACTATTATACCCTGTACAACAGTAGTGGTGAAAACCCCTTTTGATTGTTCTTACGGAGCCTCAGTGGTGCACATGGTTAGCATGCCCGCCTTGCATACCAGGTGTGGGTTTCGTTCCTGCTACGAGACCCGAACACACAAAGTTTTTCAAGACGGTGGAGTTATCCCACCGTCAGGTAATGCTGGTGACATTTCTGAGGGTTCATAGCTTCTCTAAGTGGTTTCACTGAATGTGGAACGCCGTTCGGATCGGCCTATAAAAAGGAGGTCCCTTGTCATTGAGGCTTAAACATGGAATCGGGCAGCACTCAGTGATAAGAGAGAAGTTCACCACTGTGTATCAAATGGACTGAATTAGTTCTAAGTGGAGCCTGAATACATCGGCTGCCACATAACCTAACCTAACCATTGTTCTTGTGAGTGCTTGTAAATTCTAGATAAAATGTGCCTAATGACGATCATATTATATTGGGTGAGATTGACTAGCGCTAAATTCGAATTGAAAATATTGTTCACCATGCTCACTATGATATATTGGTTTACTCTTCGACAATCATGTTTCACTATTTGTATGAAAAATTTTCTCCATGCCCTGATGTCTAATCGCATTCCCCATTACCGTAATTAATTGATGTGCAGTGTTCATATCGATTTTTGATTTTTATAGTCGCTTGAAATGTTTGATTAAAATATAATTGAAAATCGAAAGGCTCTTCTTTTGGCTTGTTTCCTTGTGATTCATTTGTATGCACATATTTTATCGAAAAAACAAATTTGACATTTTCATTAAAGTGTCATGATATTGAAATGGCTTAAAATGGATTACATGCAACAGTTTCGGAGGGGTGTGAGACATTGGTATGTTATATGGTTACCATCATGGCGAAAGTGTTTCAAGTCTTCTAAATTCAGTTATAAGAAAAGCCAACTTCAAATTTGAATGAATTTGATAGTTAGTTGGAGAACTCAATTTGGGGGAATACAATAGATAATTATCAAATATAGAAGAATGTTGTTTCTTACATGGGCAGAGAGAGAGAGAGAGGAAATTTCAGACCTTTACATTATGTTGTATCTCCATTGTCTCGTATTAAATACGCCTCCATCCAGAAACTGACATTACTACCAATTAGAATGCGATTATTTTGCTTTGATTTTCGTTTGGTTTTTTGGCTGCATGTCTTGGTTTAAATATGGCCTAAACTAAATTGAATTACCTGCTTTGAACATGTTTGGATTTTTTAATTTTTCCATTTATGGCCATCTAATGTGGTAGACTTTGGAGCGTCAGTCACGTCATACGCTTAACACATGATGAACGAGTAACCGCCGACCAACATTGCATGTCGGTGGAATAACAACCAACCAATTTGGAAAATGTATTCCAACCGACCCACAAAACTGGCAACATAAGATCAAATGCTATAGCCCGAATGCCGCCACACAGGGTCACTTTTTAATAATATTCACGTTCTTGTGTTAAAAATCGAGCAATGGCTGCAATTGCGAGACGTGCACTTAACGATAACACAAAGCGACGTGGAACGCAACACCGCTAGGCGAATGGAATAACACAAAACAAATCACATCACATTGCCCGGGAATGCCCGGCTGGATGACTAGTGGCCTGTCAGGATTGTGGGGTCGATGGCATAGAATGGATTGCCGAGATGTTGGCGATATCACAAGACTCATCACTTATACCTCCTCCTCCTGCTCCTGCAAAGGAATAAACGCAAACAAGACGAGTTAATCGCGCTAAATTACTTGGCAAGTACGTGATTGTATATCATTGCCATCGCTGTCATCATAGTCACATTCTCCGAATCCTACCTAGCCTTTGGCTTAATGCACCATCAACGCCGCCACCATGACCATAATCAAAAGTTCTTAGGCAAGATTGATTTCATGACCAGAAGGAGTTTCCAGTTTCCATAGCCCAGCTAAGCTTAGCTCATACAATTTTATTATGCATATATCCAAGGTTATTATGTTGTTAGGATGGGTTTGCATCTCTAAATGCTTTTATGGCATCTCCTGCTGATTGTCATTTCAATATTTTCGTTACCTATGAAACGCAACATAGAAGGGCCCAATCTGCGACACCGTTTCCTGATTCGCTTAGGCAAACATGTAATGCAAACATGTTTCCTTCAAAGCATTTGCCTTTGAAAAACCTCAGGCTGACACTCATTTAAATGTCAGATTCACTCAATGCACAGGTCTAAGCACTAAAGTCATTAATCATCATAACCTGCCATCATTATTCCGGTTCGTGTTCCAAAGAAAGTTATGTAAAGCGAGTGGAGTCATAACATTACCATACACATTCCCCTATTTGCATGCTCAAAGACATATACTATGTTGCGTTTACAGCAACCATTGTTCCTTTTTGAAACCTCTTGTTTTTGTTAATTCAAATGAAAAAGAAGATGTCAGCCATAGAAAAGACCAGAATTACAATGGAAACAAACAAAAACTCATTGACTGATGTAAGGATATCAATCATAATATTACTGAGGATGATTCTGTAGGCAAATATCATATTCCGAATATATATGATAGGGGACCGCATTAATTCTTAATAAAAATTGGGCGAAAGTCGATTTGAGCAGTTTCTATAGAAAGTGAGCGACATACAGGTATGCAAAAAAATGGTGTTGCCAATAAAGCAAATTAAAGTGCTCTTTTTGGTCCGGTACAGGATTAGTCCTTCCTGTGTTTAGACCAGTCCCAGTTCTGGTCAAACCGTATCACACTTGAACATGAGTTTGTTATTGCGGGTAAATTAACACTTTAGGGACACGACTTTGAAATTTTCCCAGTCCTGCGCGACAACTAAGCTAGAGGTGTAGAAATCCAATAAATTTGTATGAAAAATTGTAAAAATGCTCAAACATTTACGAAGCGCTTTAATGCGCGTACACTTAAATTCCAAATATGAATAAGGCAGAAGAAGAATGTTCGTTACGATTCACCATAAAGAGTAAGAATGAACTACTGTAATGGTTTACAATGGTCATTGATTTGCTGCCAAATTTTGTTTCTTACTGGGCACAGGTTAATTTTCCTTAAAACGTACACAAGGGCATTACTTTTCTAGTTTTATGTGGAGTGTTTGGACATTTTTATATACACTCTAAACAATTTCTGTGATGTCAAAAATTATGTCCATCACGAAGGGAAATTTTGGGTTAATTTAGAAAATTTTAAATCTATATTACCAAAACGCATGTTACCGAGCTGATTTCACAAAATAAGTAAATATTTTTCGACAAATTCAGACAATTAATTAGACATAATTTTTTTGCACTTGCTAATGGAAGAATTGGAGTTCAAAATGGCAAAAATGTCTTTAGTGTCATACGAGGCCCATGATGGCAGCATTATTGGTAAAATTTACAAATTTTAAGAAATTCTGAAGTATTTTGTGGGAGACACGAATTTACTAAATCTGTTTGCTTTGTTTCTGTAAAGTTTTCCCCTGTTTTAGCTCATTTAACTAACGTACGTAAAATATAACCAAAGTCTAGACAAATTTCTCAAAACGCAATATTTTTATGAACTAAGAATAAGAATTAAATTGGCTTTGGTATACATAGGGTTAATTTTTTTTTTGGTTTCTTTAACAGTAGGTAGAACGACTGCTTTCTCATAACAGAGGGCACTCTGCATCACCATTTGGATATAATATTGAGAAAATTGTACAAGTCCATGCTTACTCAAAATTTCGCCTTAACTAACTAAAGTTAACCACGATTCATAATGATTTTGGCATTTATCAGAGTCTTATATATTAAACCCATTATCCTGGCGACTGGAAGCGACCAATGCCTAGATTATGCTAACGGTAAAACTGGTCAATTTCATAAAACAAATCAAAGTAATCACTCAATTTATCAGTAAAATGCCATTGCATCAACTCAAAGTTTTTGAATGATCATTTACATATATACGGCGGCCATAAATTTTTTCTTTTCAAATGCAACAATCATTTTCTTATTTTCAAGCCCATCAGTCGTTTTTTCCCCCCAAAAAACAGGGGCATTCGAAAATTCGTTTTTAAATTTTTGTAGAATTTATTCTTTAGGATGGCACTCACATGGATTAAGTGTTACATTTACATAAATGAGTTGAGAATTACGCATTCGCAACATGATTTAAATGCGCGTTGAAATCTCTATTACTATGACTAGTTGGACATACCAGTTAAACATTCCTTTCCTGGCTGGATGGGGAATTTTTATTGAAATTTGCGCATTCTAATTGCAGTTTTTTTCTTCGTTTTCACCATTTAAATTTTAAGAGCTGTGTTAAATATGACAAAAGATCAAAAACACCATAGCAAATCAAAGCACAGACCAATTCGACAAATCCCAGGCACACAGAGACACTCATATGCCGCAAGAGTCGCACGGCGAGGTTAAATGTGTTGTTGTCAGAACATTTACAAATATTTCGTATGTAAGCTCAAACGAAATGCAGTCAAATATGTCGGCGGAGTCAAGCAGCCAAAAGTCCAAAAAAAACAAAAATCACTTGAATTTTAAACGAGGCGATGACGATCGGGCATTGAGTTTAGTTCACCGTTTTATTGTAAGATGGCATAAAGTCAAGGTAAGAAAACCCTC
>PGFW01057119.1:7501-18381 GCA_003123925.1 Haematobia irritans | reverse complement strand
ATTTCTATTAGCAAAATTTTGTCAAAATTTTATTTCTATAGAAAATGTTGTTAAAATTTTTAATTATATAAAAAGTTTTTTGTTTAAAATTTTATTTGTAGAGGAAATTTTTTGTCTATGAAGAAAATTTTGAAAAAAATTCTCCTCTTCTATTAGAAAATCTTTGTCAATTTTATTTCTACTAGAAAGTTTTGTTTCAAAATTTTACTTCTATAAAAAATTTTGCTCAAAACTTTTATTTCTAAAGAAAATTTTGTCAAAATTTTATTTCTATAGAAAATATTGTCAAATTTTAATTATATTAGGAAAATTTTTGTTGAATTTTATTTGGTTTAGAGAAATTTTGTCTATAGAATTTTTTTTTTCAAAATTTTATTTCTATTAGAAATTTTGCTCAAAATTTTATTTCTATAGAAAAATTTTGTCAAAATATTTATTTCTATAGAAAGTTTTGTTCAAAGATTTTACTTTTCTATAAAAAAATTTTTGTCAAACTTTTATTTCTAAAGAAAATTTTTGTCAAATTATTTCTAAGAAAATTTTTGTTCAAATTTTAATTATATAGAAAATTTTGAATCCGAAATTTTATTTTGTAGAGCAAAATTTTTGTCTATAGAAAATTTTTTTTTCAAAATCTTTATTTCTCTCGAAAATTTGTCAAAATCTTATTTTATATTTAGAAAATTTTGTTTTAAAATTTTATTTTCTATAGAAAATTTTATTTCTATAGAAAATTCTTAATTTTATTAGAAAAATCTTTTTGCTCAAAATTTATTTCTATAGAAAATTTTTTTTCAAAATTTTAATTCTATTAGAAAATTTTGTTCGAAATTTTTGTTGTCTAATGGAAAATTTTTTGTCGAAATTTTGATTTCTATGCGGAAAGTTTTTGTCAAGCATATGTATTTCTTTATAGAAAAATTTTGTCGAAATTTTATTTCTATAGAAAAATGTTTGTTCCAAATTTCACTGTTTTAGTATTAATTGAATTTTGTCGAAAGGTTATTTTTAGACAAAATTTGTCAAAATTTTATTTCTTAAAGAAATATTTTGTTAAATATTATTTCTATAGAAAATTTTATTAAAATTTTATTTCTATAGAAAATTTTCGTCAAAATTTTTATTTCTATAGAAAATTTTTGTTTTAAAATTTTTATTTCTATAGCAAATTATTTCTATTAGAAAATTTTGTCAAAATTATTTCTATTAAAAATTTTGTCAAAAATTTTATTTGTTATTAGAAATTTTGTCAAAATTTATTTTATATAGAAATTTTGTCAAAATTTTTATTTCTATAGAAAATTGTTGTCAAAATTTTATTGCTTATGGAAAATTTAAAAATTTTGTCAAAGGTGGGTACAAATTTTTATAACTTGATGGGGAAAAGCCCCAAAGCACAGTTCTTCCACAAAGTTTTGTATTCCTTAAAAATGGTTATTTTGAAGAAAAGGTAATTCAGATGTAAAATTACCGGTTTTAGCGGCTAAACTCGAACTTAATACCCACCTAAAACTTTATTTCTATGGAACAATTTTCGTCCAAATTTTATTTCTATGGAAAATTTTGTCAAAATTTATTTTCTTATAGAAAGTTTTGTCGAAAATTTTACTTCTATAAAAAATTTTGTCAAATTTTATTTCTAAAGAAAATTGTTAAAATTTTATTTCTATAGAAATTTTGTCAAAATTTTATTTCTATAGAAAAAATTGTTGGTTAAATTTTAATTATGTAAAAAATTTTTGTTAAAATTTTTATTTTGTAGAGGAAATTTTTGTCTATTAGAAATTTTGCTCAAAATTTATTTTCTATTTAGAAAATTTTGCGTTAAAAATTTTATTTCTATTAGAAGTTTTGTCAAAATTTTACTTCTATTAAAAAATTTTTTTCAAACTTTTATTTTCTAAAGAAATTTTGTCAAAATTTTATTTTCTATAGAAAATTTTGTCAAATTTTAATTATATAGAAAATTTTGGTTGAAATTTTATTTGTAGAGAAAATTTTGTCTATAGAAAATTTTTTTCAAAATTTTATTTCTAAAGAAAATTTTGTCAAAAATTTATTTCTATAGAAATTTTGGTCAAAATTTTATTTCTATAGAAAGTTTTTGTCAATAATTTTACTCTATACAAAATTGGCTGTCAAACTTTTATTTGCTAAAGAAAATTTGTCAAAATTTTAATTGTTCTATAGAAAATTTTTGTCAAATTTAATTATATAAAGAAAATTTTGTTTGAAATTTCTTTGTAGAGAAATTTTGTCTATAGAAATTTTTTTTTTTCAAAATCTTTATTTCTATGAAAATTTTGTCAAAATTTTATTTCTATAGAAAATTTTTTCAAAATTTTAATTTCTTATAGAATTTTAATTTTATAGAAAATTTTGTCAAAATTTTATTTCTATAGAAAATTTTTTCAAAATTTTAATTCTATAGAAAATTTTGTCGAAATTTTATTTCTTATGGGAAACTTTATGTCAAAAATTTTTATTTTTATAGGAAAATTATTGTTCGAATTTTTATTTTAATAGAATTTTTTGTCCAAATTTTGTTTTTAGCATTGAAATTTGCTGTAGAAAGTTTTATTTTACAGACAAAATTTTATCTAAAGAAAAATTTTGTAAAATTTTATTTCTATTAGTAAAATTTTGTCAAATTTTAATTATTATAGAAAAATTTTGTAAATTTTTTGTAGAGCGAAATTTTGTTCTATAGAAAATTTTGTCAGAATTTTTTTTTTCTTTAGAAAATGTTGTCAAAATTTATTTTCTATAGAAAGTTTTGTCACAAAATTTTCTTCTATTGAAAAAATTTTTGTCAAATTTTATTTCTTAAAGAAAATTTTGTTTTAGAATTTTATTTTTTATAGAAAATTTTGTCAAAATTTTTAATTATATAGAAAATTCATGTTGGAAATTTTATTTGTAGAGAAAATTTTTTGTTCTATATAAAATTGTCAAAATTTTTATTTCTATAGAAATTTTGTTCAAAATTTTATTTCTATTAGAAAATTTTGGCAAAGTTTTTATTTTCTATACGAAAATTTGCATCAAAAGATTTTTATGTTTTATAGAAAATTTTTTCAATATTTTTTATTTGTAGAGAAAAATTTGTCAAAATTTTATTTTGTAGAGGAAATTTGCTCGAAATTTATTTATTATTTTCTATAGAAAATTTTGTCCAAATTATATTCGTATAGAAAATGTTGTCAAAATTTGTATTTCTATAGAAATTTAGTCAAAATTTTATTTCTATTAGAAAATTTTGTGCAATTTTATTTTCTTCTATCGAAGATTATTTCTATTAGAAATTTTGTCAAGTTATTCTATAGAAAAATTTTGTACATTTAGTCAATATTTTTTAAATTTCTGAAACTTATCAAAGTATTTTTGAATTTTGTCAAATTTATTTTCTTATTAGAAAATTTGTCAAAATTTATTTCTATAGAAAATTTGTCAAAATTTCTTTTCCTAAATTTGTCAATTATATCTGTAAATTTTGTCAAATTTTATTTCTATAGAAATTTTGTTCAAAATATTATTTACTATAGGAAAATTTTGAAAAATTAAAATTTTTGAATTAGATTTACCATTTTAGTTGCATGTGTTATTTGATATAGATTTTTTAAACTATATTATTTATTTAGTACATGCAATAGCTTTTTTTTAATGGTTTGCAAAAAGAAAATTAAAATTTTAAAGATCAGATTTAAAAGACATCAAAACATTTTTATTTATTTTAAGAGTTCTTTTCTTTAGTTCAGTATCAATACCAAAATCCTAAAGGGTGGGTCTAGATCTATGGATCCAAGTAATTTTTTGTTGGAGTATATATTTTGGTATAACAAACGTTTTATGTTAAGTGTATTTTTTTTAATTATTTTCTAATCTTTTAAAAAAAAAAATAATTTTTGCAATTTATGCCTCAGAAAAATTGGTGATCAAATTTTTTTTTTATTAGGCGATTTAAACTTGTTATTTTACTTAATGAAAACAAGTTGAGGAATGTCTAAGTCTGGGGCGGGTGCCGACATATATTATACCCTGCCACCACTTTGTAGATTAAATTTTTCGATTACCATTTCACATCCGTTAATATGTGTTTTGGGCTATATATACAAGCGTTTTGCCCAAATACATTTACATTTAAATATCACTTCGATCTGGACAGAATTTGATAAGACTTCTTACAAAATCAATAGGACTCAAAATTTAAGTCGGCTAATGTACTTAGGGTGCGGAACAACAATGTTAGTAAAAAAAATATGGGAAACATTTAAATCTGATAAGTAATTTTAGGAAACTTCGCAAAAGTTTATTTATGATTTATCGCTCGAATATATATGTGATTCAGGAAGTTTAGGAAAAATTAGAGTCATTTTTAACAACTTTTCGACTAAGCAGTGGGCGATTTTACAAGGAAAATGTTGGGTTTTGACCATTTTTGTCGAAATCAGAAAAAACATATATATGGGGAAGCTATATCTAAATCTGGAGCCGATTTCAAACCCAAGTCGGCTACGCATTAGCAACAACCAAACTCCCTGTGCAAATTTCAAAACTAAATCCGGAGTTGGAAAATTGGCCTTCTGTGGTCATTATTGAGTGTAAATCGGCGAAAGCTATATATGGAGAGATCATCTTAAATCTGAACCGATTTCCAACCAAATTTGGCACGCATAGCCTTACAATGCTAATTCTACTCCCCTGTACAAAATTTCAACTAAATCGAGAAAAATTGGCCTCTGTGGTCATTATGATGTGTAAATCGCGCCGGAAAAGCTATATATTGGAAGCTATATCTAATCTGAACCGATTTCAACCAAATTTTGGCAACGCATAGCTACAATCTAATTCTACTCCACTTTATGCAAAATTTCAACCAAATTTGGGGTAAAACTCTGGCTTCTTGGGGACCGTATTAGCTTCATATCTGGGCGAAGATATATATGGGAGCTATATTCTAATTCTGAAACGATTTCAATAAAATTTTGGCCACACTTGGACTATAGTATTAATTGTTCTTCTCTCGTGCAAAATTTTAAGCAAATTAGGGTTAAAACTTCTGGGTTTCTGGGGCCAGTATAAGTTCCATATCGGGCGAAATATATATATGGGAGCTATATCTAAATCTGAACCGATTTTTCTTCCAAAATAATTAGGCGATCTAAAATTCTGAGCCAAAACACATACTTGCTGCCCAAATTTCAAGCTCGATTGGACTAACTGCGACCTGTAGGGGACTTTTGATTTACAAAAATGTGTTCACGGGACAGACGGACAGACGGACATCTCGCTATATGACTCAAGAGCCCACCCCTGAGCAATTTTCGCCAAAGACACCATTTGTGTTCTATCTCGTCTCCTTTCTGGGTTTTGTGGAGCAGGGGTAATAATTAGTGGATTTTAGTTAAATTTTACCCCAGGTACACAATCATGATTCAATCATTGATCCAAAATTAATTTTGAAATTGGAGTGTTCTTCAATCAAAGAAATTATTTTGTTATCAATTAAAATTAATTGAATGTTTTTGTGATTTATGTTTTGTATCAACTAAAAGAATTTTGAATTCAATTATAAAATTTAATTGGAATTATTTTTTTAAAAACTCAATTTTTTTTAAATTTTTAGTTGGAAAATTTTTCGCTGATTTTTTTTTATCTGTGAGGAGAAAATTTTTTTATATTTAATTATATTTTGCTCAATTTTAATGATGTGACCTAAAGCATGAGGAAAAAGCACTTGTATACAAATGAAATACATCATTTTTACTGAATACGAAAAGTTCAATTTTCCTAAAATGGGTGAAATTTACTTAAATTGCGCTCAAAAGTTTCTGAGTAAATTTTCCTAAATTTGTGTCTGCCTTGAACTTCATATAGCACTAACACCTTGTAAAATTTTTCAACTCAAATTTTTTCCTTCAAAATATGAAATTTTTGTAAACAACAAAAAAAACATTAGTATTTTTAATAAATTTTCTTTAATTTGACCAAAATCATACACTTATTTGTGTCATTTTGAAATTAGTAAAATATTTTAGTTAAAATTCTCCTAAATAAATGACATTTTTTTTTTATAGTGGTTCACTTTTTTTCTGGGTGTATTGTTATTCAGTGTTTTGCAGTAAATACGTTCGTATCTTTTAATACACCATTATCTGGTCACTGCATGTTTTAATGAGCCAGGGCGGTGCGTAGAGTGAAAATTGAATTCTACGAACATTTTCGATTTCTGAGACAAGGAAAAACTAATTGAGTTATTCAGTGTGTGCCTTAAACTGTATGGTTTTTGGAAAATTGAAAGTGTCTCACTCACTGCGCTATACGAGAGTCTCTTATCTGGTCTTCAAGGACCTATACATGAGATATACGTTTGAGGTATGTATATGTGAATGCCAATTAACAGGAAAATTTTACTCAAAAACCAATCGAAATAGCTTATGATTGATTGATGCTTCCGTTTCTTCTTCCCTCTATCTTCCTCTCACGTTCTTATCTTACATCATATTCAAAAAATCTATAAATCATGAAATAAATGCCAATTTAGTTAAAAAACAAAAAATTCACACATTATTTATTGTCACCATATACTTAGTAACAATGAAAGAATTCACAAATTAAGTTTACTGGCGTTTAATAATTACGGTCTTCCATTTACATTCATTAAACGGACTTAAAAGAGGATTTGTAATAGACCAGGAACAATGGAAAATTCCAAAAAATTGTATGACATTTTAAAGGATATCTACAATGAAAACTCATTTGGAAACCATCCTACTGATGATAGCTAACAAAAGTGCCCAATTTAATCAGAACTTTTGACGATTTGGCCAAAATTCAATATTGCCCAAAAATTATTTTATGCGGATTCGGGTCAAGAATTTGAAATTACGAAAATATTTTAATAGAAAACGCAATGGTCGTGTTGTTCATAAATCGGCCCTCGCGAGAATATTGAATTGGTTATATGATTCTGGCTGGCTCAATTTCGTTGAATAATTACACGCGCCAAACAGAAATTTTCAGGTGATGCCAAGGCCATATGCAACCATCTTTGGACAGAAATCTCCGAAAGAAAAGTTTTAATGAATCTATAGTGAAGCATATAAATGGACCGTAGAGTTATCTTTAATACTATCCCAAAAAGGTTAAAGTCTTGTGGATGCATCTTGAAAATTAAAGATCCCTTCCTAATTACCATTAGGCAATGTTCATAAGTGATAAGAAGAACGTGGGTCTTTTATATCGCCGAATATTGGGTAATACGGTGCAGCAAAAACCCGAGTATATCATCTATGCCTGTAACAATCAATGCCCTAGATGTCTTACCTTTTCAACGCATGACCCCGAAAGGGTAACACTCCAATATATGGTGGACATTTCGGCTGGCCCACCTATCCGGCTGCAACTCTTCGCGCCGGAGCCATCTATAATGCACACTGAAACCACGTCATCAACAAATTCCTGTGTGGATAAGTCAAGCCTTTTATACGACATGTCACTACATTTTGGTGGAAAATAACTAACTTGATATTCCGGCCTCTATAGAAATAAAATTTTGACAAAGATTTTGATCACTACCAGGAAGAATATAAAAATTTCTTTTTAGTACGAAAATTTCTCTATAGAAAAAATGCCAAAATTTACATAGAAATAAAATGTTGAAAAAAATTTCCTACACAAAGAAATGTTTTGGCCCAAAACATCGTTTCTATAGACTATAACATTTATGATCAAAATTTTCCTATAGACACATAAAATGCTTGAAAAAAGGTGTTCTTAAGCAGTAAAGAAGATTTGGCCAAAATTTTCTATAGAAATAAAATTTTGACTTTTTAAGTTTGATAGATTTTTTGTAAATATTCCTTCAAATTTTGGTAGATTCCTTTTGGCACGAGTGGCAACTGGGATTGAGATCCGTATATTTCGGTAGCCATTGTGCGGTCAAGTGAAGAACCTTTATTTTAAGCCATTCTTGTTGTCCGTCCAGTTAGAGTGTCCATGATCTGCGATCAATAGCTTGTCTGCCAAGAGCTTCAATACCATCTTGGGGATATTTTCCCGAAAATATCCGGTACTATTTTGACCCCACCGTCGATGAATACAAGCGAGCAGCGACCATCGCACAATGGTTCCAAATCGCTTATGCGTTGCATCCATTCTCGCGATATGTTCAGCTCAGTTCATGTTTTCTACCATTGCGGCGAAAATTTCGATCAGATTTGTCATTCATTTCTGGTATTGTTACCGTTCTCAATGTTGCCAGTATCAGGGTAACAAATGCAATAGAACAAAATGCTTTTATAAGCTTGTAAACAATGAAATGGTCTATAATTGGAATAAAAGTGTCTAGTGTTGGGTGAGGGTTTAGAAATGATAGCCAACCAGCAAGTCTATTGCAACCACCATTATTCATCCACAGCATTACGTGGTGCATCCGACTGACTCCACCAAACACTGTGTCCAGTTGCTATAACTGAATGTTTTTTTTACTGAAAAGGTTAGCAAACAGCCCTGTTGTTATCATCCTCTCTTTTTTTTTACATGCAATTTTTAGCATTGCGTACTTTGGGATTTTTTTACTACTTTATACATTTTGCGATGGCTTATGTCACGGCAAATCAAGGATACATTTATCTCTAATTGGCACAACCACAATTAAAACAATGCATTGCAATGATTCACAACGTATTGAAGCGGGAGTCAAGTATGTCACAAATTAATTGTGATTTTATGACGTTTTAAATCTTTAGACATCAATGAGAGCACGCCTCTTCCCCCAAATTGGACACATACATACATACATATGTATATTAAAAGACGTTAAACACTTCGGGTTTACGTTGATGAATTCGTGAAGACGTTAAATACATCAATGATAGCATTGACGAAAATTATGCTCTTGCGTGCTTTGGTTTATTTTTAAAAACTAAAAGCGTCTGTCTACTCATTTGTTTTTTCTCTCACAGACAACAAAAAAACTGGTATTTAATATGAAATTAGGTTTACACTATAATATTTGTGTGTTGTTTCTTAATTTATGTAATGCAACGCATTGCTTAAGGTGAATTAGAGGTGTGCACGTGACCAAATTTCGTGACTCACGAAATGTCATGATTCGTGGTGAGTCGTGAGTCACGCTCATGACAAACAGCATGAGTGTGCGTGGCGTGATTAACAAACCAAATGTCGTGCGTGAGCGAAAATAATATCTTCGTGAGGTGCGTGAGTAAGCAACACACTCACGACAATATTCGTCTCACACATAAAACGTAAGAGTTAAATTCAATTACAATTCGTGACACATTGAGATGTTAAGAGTTTAATAACACTCTCGATTTTAATAATGCTCATGTTTTCAGACACTTCGGTAAGGTAAATTATTATAAAATTATTCATGAGTCACGAATATTTTCGTGATTCACGGTATTTTTCTGAGTCACATGATTTTTTGAGCACGACTTTTCGTGCGTGAGTGTGCGTGAATACAATTTTCTTTCGTGATTGTGCGTGAGCGTGAGTCCTACCAAAAATATCGTGCGTGAGTGTGCGTGAGTATGATTTTGTCGTGGTGGTGCGTGAGCGTGATAAACTATTACAACGTGCCACCTCTATTATGAATGACGTCGATTGTTTGTTGTCACACCGCCGACAGAGCCTTAAGCAATGCGTTGCATTACATAAATTAAGAAACAACACACAAATATTATAGTGTAAACCTAATTTCATATTAAATACCAGTTTTTTTGTTGTCTGTGAGAGAAAAACAAATGAGAGACAGACGCTTTTAGTTTTTAAAATAAACCAAGCAGACAAGAGCTAATTTTCGTCAATGCTATCATTGATGTATTTAACGTCTTCACGAATTCATCAACGTAAACCCGAAGTGTTTAACGTCTTTAATATACATATGTATGTATGTAGTGTCCAATTTGGGGGAAGAGGCGTGCTCTCATTGATGTCAAAGATTTAAAACGTCATAAAATCACAATTAATTTGTGACATACTTGACTCCGCTTCAATACGTTGTGAATCATTGCAATGCATTGTTTAATTGTGGTTGTGCCAATTAGGATAAATGTATCCTTGATTGCCGTGACATAAGCCATCGCAAAATGTATAAAGTAGTAAAAATCCCAAAGTACGCAATGCTCAAAAATGCATGTAAAAAAAGAGAGGATGATAACAACAGGGCTGTTTGCTAACCTTTTCAGTAAAAAAACATTCAGTAGCAACTGACACAGTTGTGGATCATCGCACAATGTGATGATATAGTGTTGCAATAACTTCTGGTGCTATCATTCTAACCCTCACCCAACACTAGACACTTTTATTCCAATTTATGAGAGCATTTTCATGTGTTACAGCTTATAACAGCATTTTGTATCTATGCATTTGTTTACCCTGATACGGCAACATTGCGACGGTACAACCAGACAATGAATGAGAAAATCTGAATCGAATTTTTCGCCGCAATGGGTAAAATACATGAACTGAGCTGAACTATCGGCGAGAATGGAAGCAACGCAGATAAGCGATTGGAACGATTGTGCATGGTCGCTCGCCGCCCTGATTCATCGCGGTGGGTCAAATACACCCGATATTTTCGGAAAATATCCCAAAGATGGTATACGACTTCTTTGCCAGACAGCTATTGTTCGCAATCCATGGCACTACCTAACGACGCACGCAGTGGCTAAAAAACAGGTTTTCACGTGACGCACAATGGCTCACCGAAATCATACGGATCTCATCCAGTCTGCCACTCCGTGCCAAAGGAATCTACCCAAGAATTGAAGGAATCATACAAAATCATCATACTAAAGCAATTTTATTTAATAGAAATTTTTGCCAAAATTTCTTTCTGAGAATTTTTCCACATT
>PGFW01057113.1:906-11401 GCA_003123925.1 Haematobia irritans | reverse complement strand
AGGCCCGAATCTTATGTACCCTCCGCTATGGATATGCGTACACTAGAAACAAAATATTTGTCGTGATGACCCACAAGATTTCAATGTCCTTAAGAATACGAATGCCAAAATTTTTCTTGGCACAGAAAGACGCATTTCTCTAATATAAAGTTTTTTTTCCTGTCAAAAAGTCGATAAACTTTTTCAATAATTACGTATTGTCTTATAATTTAGTGATTTTTTCTTAAAAATGGGTATTCATAACAAATGAAGGAAGAAAAATTTTTTGGGTAAGGTCAACTGACTTTAGTCACATTCAGAAAAAATTTTTTTTAGTAATTTCAAAAAAAATTTGGAAGTTCTTCCAAATGGCACAACTTTAAAAGCACTTCCAGAAGAATGGCATTTCAAATGATTTTTCTTTATTTAAGCTAACCCAGGAAGTTTCCTTTTATTCAATTTTTTTATAAGCTTGCTTTTTTAATACGCCACCTCACCGATAGAGATGGGGGTATACGTTAACTTTGCTCATTCCGTTGTCAACACATCGAAATATTGGCTCTAAAGACCCCATAAAGTTATATAATAATTCTGGTCGTGGTGAAAATTCCGAGTCGATCTGAGCATGTCGCGTCCGTCCGTTCCGTCCGTCTGTTTGAAAATCCACGGCTAACTTCCGAACGAAACAAGTTATCGACTTGAAAACTTGGCACCAAGTAATTGTTATTGATGATAGTCGGATGGTATTGCAAATAGGGCCTATCGGTCCACTTTTACGTATAGCCCCATATAAACGCGACCCCAAAATTTGGCTCTCGGGAGAGCCATCTAAGAGAAGCAAATTTCATCCGAATCCGGCTGAAATTTTGGTAGCATGGTGTTAGTAATTATTGGTCTCTAACAACCATACAAAAACTGGTCCCATCAATCGGCCCATAATTTATATATAGCCCCCATATAACCGATCCCCGCAATTATGGCTTTGCCGAAGGCCCTCTAAGAAGAAGCAAATTTCATCCGATCCGGCTGAAAATTTTGGTACATGGGTGTCAGTTATAGTCGGGTCTCTAACAGCCCATACAAAAATGTGGTTTGCCACATCTGGCCCTAATAATTAATAGTATAGCCCCTTATAAACCGATTCACCCGATTTGGCTTCGCGAGGCCTCTAAGAAGACAGCAAAATTTCATGGCCGATTTCGGACTGAAATTTCGGTAACATGGTGTTAGTAAATATGGTCTCTAACAACTCATTGCAAAAATTGTCGACATCGGTCGCAATAATTATATATAGCCTCCATATAAACCGATCCCCCGCGATTTGGTTTGCGACGCCTCTAAGAGAGAAGCAAATTTCATCCGATCCGCGCTGAAATTGGTACAAAGGTGTTCCAGTATATGGTCTCTACCAACCATGCAAAAATTGGCTCCACATGGTCCATAATTTATATATAGCCGCCCAATATAAACCGATCACCAGATTTGATCTCCGGCAACCTCTTGAAGACCAAAATTCATCTCGTTAGTTGAATTTGGCTAAATGTGGGTTGTTATTTATATGGCTCAAACTCTATGCAAAAAATTGGTCGCATATCGTCCATTAATTATATTAAGGCCGCATATTAAATCCGATCCCCAGATTTGACCTTCCAAGACCCTTGGAAGAGCAAAATTCTTGCCATTTCGTTGAAATTTGGTACCTGATGTTAGTATATGGCTACCCAACACCATGCAAGGAATTGGTTCCTATCAGTCCATAATATATAATATAGGCTCGCATATAAAACCGATCCCCAGATATTTGACTCCCGGCTGGCCTTTGAGAAGCCAAAAATTCATTCCGATCCGCCTTTTAAATTTCGTACGTGGGTGGTAGTAATATGGATATTTACAACAAACCATGCGCAAAGTGTCCATATTCAGTCCATAATCGTAACATAGCCCAATATAAAACCGATCCCGAGATTTGGTTGAGTGAGTTGAAATTTGGTACATTGCTGCTAGTATAGATGGTTCGTTAACAACGCATGCCTATACTAGGGTGCCATACACGGTCTATAGTTATATTTGGGCGCCCTCAGATAAATCAGATCCCCAATCACACAAAAATTGGTCGCATATTCAAGTTCATAATTGTATATTTAGTCCCATATAAGCGCGCCCCCATTATTTCAATTCTCTACGTACAAAAAAAAGTTCATATCGATTCGTAATTATTGTGTAGACTTAACTATATTTAACTTTTTTGTCTAATATATACAATGTGTGAGACATAAATCACAGTTCTTTCGCTAGAAGTTTCTACGCAATCCAATGGTGGTGGTACATATAGATTCGCCATGGCCGACACTTTGCGGCGTAATGTACTCGTTCATATTTTAATGGCGTAATTTTAAGCTTTTTATACCACCTACGCATAGAATGGTGAACGGGTATTAATAAGTTTGTCATTTCCGTTTGTGTAACGCCATCGAAAAATCGATTTTCCGAGCTATATAAAGTATATATATTCTTGATCAGAGGAGCAAATTCTAAGACGAAATAAGCATGTCCCGTCCTGTCCGCTCTGTCTGTCTGTCTGTCTGTGCTGTCTTGTTCGTGTAATCACGGCTTACAGCATTCAATAATGGAGCTATCGTCCTTGAAATTTGGCACAGAATCTTCTCTTTGTGTCTGCGCTGGCAGGTCAAGCCTTCGAAGATTGGGCATATATCGGGCCCATGTTTTTGGTATAGCCCACCATTATTAAACCGCCTCCGATTTACCGGTGGTCTTTCGCTTATAGAAACCGTAGGTTTAGTTTCATCCAATTTGCCGCGAAATTGAAAAATCTAGAGGGTATTTTGGGGACTTGATAATGGGTGTGCCAAAATTTCGGTGAGTGTCGGTCGCCATGGTTTGGTAATAGCCCCCATAATAAACCCGACCTCACGATTTGGGGTCTTTCGCTTTATAGGAAACCGTAGTTTTCATCAATTTTTTTGCGCGAATATTGAAATGCTAGAGATATTTTGGGACGCTTGAGCAGGTGTGGCCAAAAATGGTGAGTGTCGGTCCATGTTTTTGGCTATAGGCCTCCAATAAATAAACCGACCTCCGATTGTTGGGGTCTTTCGCGCTTATAGAAACCGTAGTTTTTCAATCCAATTTTTGGCGCGAAATTGAAAGAATCCAGAGTATTTAGAAACCATAAAGGAGGTGTGGCCGAAAATTGGTGAGTTTCGGTCCATATTTTCGTATAGCCTGCCATATAGACGCGATTCCCCGATTTTACTTCTTGGGCTTCTAGAATCCGAAGTTTTTATCCTATTTGCCTGAAATTGGAAATCTTGAGAGTATTCTTCGGTCATAAAGAGGTATTGCCGAAAACGGTGAGTATCGGTCCATATTTTTAGTAATAGGCCCCCATAAGACGATCTCCCGATTTAACTCCTTTGGTTTTCTTAGAACCGTAGTTTTTATCTCGATTTTGCCTTAAATTGTAAATTAATATTCTTTGGTATTTTGTAGGCTCACAAAAAACGTGTATCGGATTAGTTTATTAATCGGTTCCATTTTTAATGCCATATATAGTTATATGCTACATATAGACGCGACTTCACTTCTCTTAGGGGTGTAGAAAGCGCACTTATCATGAAAATTTGCTTGAAACCTCAATGGTAGAAAATTTCCAGGATTTTCTTTATCAGATTTTAAGATTTTCATTGAGTTAATTTTAATTTTTCTTGCACACTTACAAGAGATGTTAATGATTCCCGCTAAAAACTCAAAACAAAAATCTGTTCTTATAAATCCCAGAAATCTTGATATGTCCTCATCAGGTTGAAATCTTTAAATTTATCTTCGGGAAGTGTCCTCAAGTCCTCAAGCCCTCCTGTAATTTTTCAAAAAGAACCCCTAATAATTTGGTTCCATGTGGTGGGTATTTAAGAATTCGGCCCGGGCCGAAGAACTTACATGTGTTATATACTTGTTTTGTTTGAAAATTGGCTTAAAAAACAGGAGTAAGAACACATTAAATGGTACATATCATTTAAATATTGTTTCGAAAAAAAAGCATAAATCCAATCTGAAAAAAATTGTGAATTTTTTGAAAATATTTGAGTGTTCAAACCGTTTTTCCGACAAGCATTACAATCCACTTAAAGAAATCATAAAAAATTTATTAAAAATTATTTTATTTGACAAAATATCAAGAAAATTTTTATTTTTACATCCAAAACATTGAATCGGATCACACCTAAAAGAAGTGATGCAAATTACAGTGCAGCGGCTGTTGAAATGGAGGGACTTCCGTCTATGACAAGCCCATCTATAGGGACCTTAAATACCCCCACTCCCGTTATGCGTCCAATATTTGTACCACTTCCGGATCCAAAAAGAACATTTTTCACTACTTTCTTTTGGCGACGATATTTTTTGCTGTGGTAAATTAAAGGATGCGATTTGCACCAATTTTTGTATGGCGTCATATATTCAACACCACGTACCAAAATTCAACCGGATCGCGATGAAATTTCCCCTCTCTCCAATAGGCTCGCGGGAGTCAAATCTGCGGTATCGGTTTATATATGGGGGGCTATATATAATTATGGGGACCAATGGTGGAAAATTTTTGCAGGCATATTAGAGGCCATATTATAAACACCAACGCATACGAATTTCAATCGGATCGGATGAAATTTGTTCTCCTAGCAGGCATTCGGAGGCTCACATTGCGATGGCACTCCGTTTATATGGGGGCTATATTAACTTATGGACCTATGTGGACCAATTGTAGCGTGAATGTTAGAGACCGGTATACTAACACAACATAACCAACAATTTTCAACCAGATCGATGAAATTCTACTTCTCTAAAAGGCCTTCCGAAAGCTAAATCTGTGGCGTCCGTTTAAATATGCGCGGCTATACGTTTAAAAAGTGCGTCCGATATGGCCATTTGAAATACCATCCGACCTACATCAATAAAAACCTACTTGCTGTCAAGTATTCAAGTCTCATCAATAGATCGACTCAGAAAGTATATATATATAACTTTATGGGTCTTCTTAGAGCCAATATTTTGGATGTGGCTACCCCCCATTCTAGGGTGGAGGGTATAAAGTAATTATGTCTAATAATTTTCTTGTTTTATGTGAATATCGACATGGGCTTGTTCATAGGATGAGATGTCCATCATTTCAAACAGCCGCTATACCACTGAATTTTGCATCTCACTCTTTTAAGGTGTGAGTTCGAATTACAGTTTTTTGATGTGAATTAATATTTTTGCCAAATTAATAAAATCTTCGCAAATTTTCTACATTTATTTAGTCATTTTATTACCCTCCAACCATAGGATGGGAGGTATAATATTACTTTGTCATTCCGTTTGTAACAACATTCGAAATTTGCTGCTAAGACCCCACTCAAAGTATCATAGTATTCTGGTGCGTGGTTGAAATTCTGAGTCGATCTAAGGTATGGTCCGTCCGTTCCGTCCGTCCGTCTGTTGACATCAACACTAACTTCCGACGAACACACATCATAACAACTACTTGTGCCAACATCAATAACAGACTTACTTGTGCCAAGTTTCAAAGTCGATTGAAACTTGGCACAAGTAGTTGTTATTGATGTAGGTCGGATGGTATTTCAAATGGGCCATATCGGTGCACTTTAGCGTATAGCCCCCATTATAAACGGACCCCGCAAATTTGGCTTTGCCAGACGCTCTAAGAGAAACAAATTTCATTGCCGATCCGGCTGAAATTTGGTACATGGTGTTTGTATATGGTATTTAACAACCATGCAAAAGTTCGTTCCACATAGGTCCATAATTATATATATCCCCCCATATACCGATCCCACGATTTTGGCTTTCGGAGCCTCTAAGAATAGCAAATTTTCATCCCGATCTTGGCCTTGAAAATTGGTACATGGTGTTAGGTATACTGGTCTCTAACAAACCATGCAAAAATTGGTCCGACATTCGGTCCATAATTAAATATAAGCCCCCATAATAAACCGTTCCCCCGATTTGGCTTTCCAGAGGCGCTTCTAAGAGAAGCAAGATTTCATATGATCCGGCTGAAATTATGGTACATTGTGTTAGTGTAGTGGTCTTATAACAACGCATTACAAAAAATTGGTCCACAATCGGTCCATCGAGGTCCATATATTATTATACAGCCCCCATATAACCGCCGCTCCCCCCAATTTGGCCTTGCGGAGCATCTAAGAGCCAAGCAAATTTCATTCCCGATCCCTGCTGAAATGTTGGTACATGGTGTAAGTATATGGTCTCTAACAACTATTTGCAAAAATTGTCCAACAGTCGGGTCCGCACAATTATATAAGAGCCCATATATACCCATCACCAGATTTGACCTGCCGGAGGCCTCAATGGGATGAGTTAAAATTTCATCCGATTCGGGTTTGAAATTGGTAATCTACCAAGAAAATTTTTATTTCTATTAGAATAATTTTTGTCAAACATTTTATTGCTATAAGGCAAAATTTTGTGCAAAGATGTTTATTTCTATAGAAAATTTTTGTCAAAATTTTGATTGCTATAGAAATTTTGGTGAATATTTTTTCTGTGTAAGCAACAAAAAATAGTCAAACAGTGTATATTTCTTATAGCATAGTTTTCAGCACCCAAAGCCGATTAAAAGGGACTTTTATTTAACAGAAACATACCATTTATGTTAGTTTGACCCACCGCTGGAGCAATGGTTAAGCCATTGCCCGCCTTGCATACAAAGGGTTCGTGGGCGTTCAATGACTCTGGCTTCGGAACTGAACACCAAAAAGTTTTTCCTACATATATTCGCAAATATGTTTGGAAGAATTCCGAAAATATTTTTTGACATTACATACTAATGTATAAAAATTTTTTACTAATGAAAACTTCAATGATGTGTTTTTATTATTAAGTCAAGGAAAAACAGTGCTTCAGTATAAATGAAAAGACTGGGTTTTTTGGATCAAAGAAAAAAAAAAATAATGTAGAAGAATAAAATTTAAACAAATAAAAAACAAACACAAAGGTGATGAAAGATTAAAATATTTGAAGAAATATTCAAAAACTAAGCAAAAGAAACTCGTTTCGGTAACCGATTTGCGTGCATTTTTGGAGACGCCTTTTTTGCTGCGGTTGTAGTTTACTATTTTAATATTAAAAAATGTAAATTTTATGTGATTTATTTTTCTTAACAAGATTAAATTACCAAAAATTCAATTCAATAGGGCCTTTTCGTTGCCAGAACGTAGCAAACTTCCCCTACTTGGATATGCTACCAAACCCAAGTCGATAGGCTCCTGAATATCTTTAACATATGCGCACACATTCGAAAATAAATCATCGAAAATTGTTGTTTGATTTTTTTGTAGTTGTTGCTGGTATTATTTGGCTGTTGAGGTTGAACATTACTTAATTACGGGTTATATATTTTGTTCAGTGTTAAAAATGATAAATATAAAGACCATTCCTTCTTCAGCCCTGTACTATCCTAGTATTGCTGTGCTAGAGAAGCTTATTTTCGTTTCTCAATCTGTGAATTTCCTAATTGTGTGCGTGTAAGGATTGTTCTTTAACATTTTCAATTATTTAATGGGGCATATGCACTGAGGCGCATATGAAAACTTTTGAGTAGTCTGACATGGGCGCCTGGGTGTAATTGCGGAACAAGGCTCTACTGATAGAGCCTATATAAGCTAATTAATGTTATGATGAATTAATTCTGGCATTCAATTTCTGAGATGATTTTTTGCTGTTTGTTTTTTTTTGTACTTGATTGAGTTCTTATAATTTTGGGAAGGGGAGAAAATGTATAAACAATAAAAGAAACATACATGTTACCAAACCTAGTCTGGAAATAAATTTCTTAAAAAAAATTAAAATCCAAAAAAACATGAAGAGGTTTGCCCTATTTTCTCTATTCTAATTGCGTTTGTCTATTCTTCTCTTAAAGCCAAGCAAGTGTGAAGTAATTCTGATTGTGCGTCAAAACGACAAAATTTCATAATGATGATGCTGATGTCCATGAAGGAGTCCATGACCACGGTTGCCACTCGAGGACATAAATAATCCGCGGCAAACATTGCGAAGAATTTTTTTACAAAAAAAAAAAAAACAAAATAAAAAAACAAAAATACAAAACAAAAATATTTTGGAAAAAATTCTATTGAAAATATTTTCAAACTTTATTTCTATGGACAATGTTGTTTAAAAATTGTATTTCTATAGACAAATGGTTTTCAAAACTTTATTTTTCTATGGAAAATGTTGACAACAAAAATTTTTTTCTTTGGAAAGAAATTGTTGTCCAAAATTTGTTATTTCTTATAGTAATTTTTTCTCAATATTTTCCTCATTCTATAGAAAATTTTGTGCTCAAAAATTTTATTTCTTATAGAAATTTCTCAAAAATATTTATTTTCTATAGAAATATTGTGCAAAATTTTACTTTCTTTACAAAATTTGCTAAATTTTATTTCTATAAAAATTTTGTTAAAATTTTATATTACTATAGAAAAAATTTTTGTCACAGTTTTATTTCTATAGGAAAATTTTCATATGAATTTTATTTCTATTCGAAATTTTTTTTAGATAATTTTATTTCTATTGAAATTTTTGCTAGAAATTTTATTTCTATAAAATTTTTTGTAAAACTTTTAATTTCTATAGAAATTTTATTGTCCTAATAGTAAATTGTTGTAAAATTTATATTTATATTAAGAAACATTTTGTGTCAAAATTTTATTTGCTTATTAGAAAAAATTTTTTTTCACAGTTAGTATTGTCTTACAGAAATTTTTATATTCTATAGACAAATTCGTAGATTTTTTTTTCTCAAAAAAAAAATTTGAAAAAGAAATTTTATTTCTTATAGAATTTTTGCAATTTTTCTAATATGAAAATTTGTCAAATTTTTTTTCTTATAGAAAATTTTGTCAAATTTTATTTCTATAGAAAATTTGGAATTAAAAATGTTATTTCTATAAAAATTTTGTAAATAAATTTATTACTATATAGAAAATTTTGTTTTATTTCTATTATAGAAATTTTGTAGAAAATTTGTATTTCTATAGAATATTTTTTGTAAAAATTTTATTTATTATGAAAATTTTGTCAAATTTTTTATTTCTATAGAATTTATTGTAGAATTTTAATTTCTATATGAAATAACTTTGTACAAAATTTCTCAATTTATATAGAAAATTTTTGTCAAATTTATATTTCTATAGAAAACTCTTTTGTCACAGTTATATTTCTATAGAAAATTTCCCGTTTAGATGTTTTTTTTTTCTAAAAAATTTTTTGTAGAATTTGATTTCTAGCAGAATTTTTGTAAGAATTTTTTTTTGTAGAAACATTCAATAATTCTCAAAGACTTTTTTCTTTTGGTAGAGTCCCCAAAAATCAAAAAATCGGATATACTTATGGGTTTTCGTTATATATACAGATATTAGGGCGGTTTTTTCAGTTTTGGAGAAGGGTATCCCTGCTTCTAAAAAAAATATTAAAATCCAAAAAAAATGAAGCAGAGTTTGCCCATTTTCTATTCCCTAATTGAGTTTGTCTATTCTTCTCTAGGCCAGCAGTCGTGAGTAAATTTCGATTGTGGTCAAAAACGACAAAATTCATAATGTGATGCTGAATGTCCATGAGAGAGTCATGACCACGGTTTGCCTACTCGGACAATAAAACTGAATCCGCCAAAGCATTGGAGAATTTTTAGCGCAAAAAACTAAAACAAACAAAAAATATTTTGGAAAAAATTTCTATTGAAAATATTTTCAAAAAGCTTTATTTCTATGGACAATGGTTGTTAAAATTGTAATTTCTAATACGAAAATGTTTCAAAAAACTATTAATTCTATGGAAAATGTTGACAAAATTTTATTTCTATGGAAAATGTTGGTCAAAATGTTATTTCTATAGAAATATTTTCTCAAAATTTTACTTTCTAATAGAAAATTTTGTCAAAAATTTTATTTCTATAGAATTTCTCAAAAATTTTATTTCTATAGGAAAAATTTTTGTCCAAAATTTTAGCTCTTTACAAAAATTTGCTTAAAATTTTATTTCTTATAGAAAAATTGTTAAAATTTTATTACTAATAAGAAAATTTTGTCACAGTTTTATTTCCCTGGCCGAATTTACAGCCGTATATACTTGTTTTTAATTAACCACCATATAAAGGCAACTCAATAAAGACCAACAGCACACCAGTAATTAACTCGTGCCAAAATGTATTACCAAGTCCGATTGAACTTTCTTTTAACGATTCAATTTGCCTCAAAACAAATGGGGAAATTGCGTACGTCTATCTGCATATGTATATGTATGGAAGGGGATAACTCAAGGACTCGAAAAGTATAAACGCCAAATTCAATACTGGCCTCTCGAACTTAATGCGTATTCAGCTTGATTTCAATGTGTTTTTGTTTAATGGAAAATTTCGATAGGTTTTGACTGCGAAGAAAATGTTTACGAAATTTTCGCAAAAAGTAAGTTAAGTGGCTTT
>PGFW01057106.1:8959-22055 GCA_003123925.1 Haematobia irritans | reverse complement strand
ATGCCTGATGAGGAATTTGCGTAATTCCGAAACGTGACGTCATCCAACCACTTGCAGTTCTATAGGCTTTGCCCAAATAAATTTGACAAACTATTCTTTTCCTCTGTTGGTTAAGCCCTACACTTGTGTTTAGGCAATGTATGGTTTTAAGCTGCAATAAAAAAAACAACAACAAAGCAAATAAAATTTTGACAAAAATTTCTTATAGAAATAAAATTTTGACAAAAATTCTACAAAATAAAATTTTTCAAAATTTTCTATAGAATAAAATTTTGGTAGATTATTTTTGGCGCGATGGTAACCATGATTATGAACGATAGGACAATTTGTTGTGTGATTGGGGATGGCTGTAATAACTATAGACCGATATGGACCAATTCTGGCACGGTTGTTTAGAGGACCATATACTAACACCATTATACCAACACATGTTCCACATTCATACCAACACCAGTACAAATTGGCTTCTCTTTTTGAGGCTCCGCCAAGCAAATCTGGGATCGGTTTATATGGGGGCTATATTATAATTATGGGACCGATGTGACCAATTTTTGCATTGGTTTTATAAGGCCATAAACCAACATCATGCTACCAAATTTCAAACGGATCGGATGAAATTTGATTCTCTTTGAGGGCTCCGCAATGCCAAATCTGGGGATCGATTTATATGGGTGCTATATATAATAAGCGACGATGTGCGACCCAATTTTTGCATGATTGTTAGAGACCGTATATTTATCACCATGTACAATTTCATCGGATCGGATGAAATAATGCTGCTCTTGGAAGCTCACCAAGCCAAATCTGAGGGTCCGTTCTATATGGGGTGGACGATATGTCCATTTGAAATACCATCGGTCCTACATCAATAACACGTATATTATATCTCCCAATCATGCGGAACGATTGATTGCATAGTCACGCTTTCTATTAAATTTCATAGCAAGGGCTGAGAGAAGATCAATGATTACCTTCCTCTTGTTGGGGACTTCATTTTCAGCGGGAATCTGAACCTTTCTCTCACCAGAGGAGCTTGATAGACGCAAGAAATTTAGTTCTTTTATTCTTAATTTAATTTTAAATATATTATATATTTATTGCTTCGAAATCCAAACATTGGACATAAAATTAAGTTTTAGAATCAGTTTAGAATCTGGTATGCAGTTATGACCTTCAAACGGCCGGCAAAGCCATTATACCTATCACAAAAGTGCCCTACGGGATTTCGGTCCATTAAGCGGCGAAGCACCTTCTACCGATGATCGGCCACTTTGGTTTTCTTAAGTGCCAACTTTTACCCTCAAGGTTGCAACGGATTAAGACCCGCGAATTTTGGTGATCATTTTAGAAATGAAGCGAAGAACATCTTTCTTAAAGTCATTCTGGGATGACGTTGCTGCAGTGCAATGGTGCTAGGCCTTTGGAATGTCCGTGCTGTGCCGGTCGAAATGTTGTTTGCAGTTCCCTGGGCTTCAATAACGTCCTTAGGAGATTTCCCCGCTAATATTTGGATTTTAGTTGACCGGCAGGGTCGATGAATGCGATAGGAGCGACAATCGACGTTACCCTGACAACACACCATTACCATCCGGCAACGGTTGAGTTCTGCTAGCCAATCGAAGGTGTAAATTTTCTCTGGCCTTTAAGGCAGGTATACCTTATCACTTTGTTTTTGCACAGACAGCACAATTTGGAATGTCTTCTCATCAGAAGTCCAATCTAATCTTTTTGTACATCGTGGAACTTTTGCCACTTTTTGCCAAAGAGGAAAAATGAACAACAATGAGGTAAAAACACAAATGGATCAAACACGCGTCTAAGTGGGATCAGCCCTTATTGTTTACGGGACTTGCGTCTCATCGTCCAGTAACCTAACCTAACTAAGGCAGGCATACTAACCATTTTCACCACGGTGCCTCCCTCTCTATGTCCTAGCTCTTATCGCAAGATTCTTCGCTTTACGTTATCCCCTTATTCTGGAAGTGTCCCGCACCACATATGATTGCGGATTCTTTGTATTCCAAGTATTCGTTGATCATGCTGTTGCATTCCAAACGCGTTCGCGATGAACCATAATTGTCTGTTATTGCCTTCATTGCCCGTCCGGCAATCTATGGAAAATGATCATGTGTGTTCTGGTGCCCATTCATTCAATCTGGCATGCTTTCCTCTATTTGCTTTGTGTTCTCAAGTTCACATTCTCCGGTTAGATCAGGTATAGTGACGGCCCGATTTTCTTTCAGGATATAACGGACGTACGGAACTGCCAACATGAAAGATTATAATGCGTTCCTAAAGGCCTGGGATGGAAAACCTAGGAAAACTTTCTTTGGAACTCCCTGCAAACTCAAATGATGGAGCGAGGACGAAGAAGAACAACAATGCGGAAACACAATGATCAACATGGTCTAAGTGGCTGCCTTTGTTACGGCTGGTCTCATTCTCCAAAACCTAACCTAACTAAGGCGGCGCATACTAACCATTGCACCACGGTGCTCCCTCTCTTATGTGCGTCCTAGATCTTATTGCAAGATTCTTTACCTTTACGTTTCCCCTTATTCTGGAAATGTCCGGCACACATATGATGCGTTCTGTTGTATTCCAATATTTTCGCTTGCATTCCAAATACAGTTCGCGGATGAGAACCATAATGGTCTGTTATGTGCCTTCATTGCCCTTCCCAATCTATGAAAAATGTCATGGTGTCTCGTTGCCCATTCATTCAATTCTGGCATGCTTTCGCCTCTATTGCTTTGTGTTCTCTAAGTTCACTTCTCCAGGTTAGATCAGGTATAGTGAGCGTCCGATTTTCTTTCAGGATTATAACGGACGTACGGAACTGCAACAGGAAGGAATATACTTGCCTCATAAAGGCCCACGGGATGAAAAACCTAGAAAAAACTTTCTTTGGAACGTTCGCCTGCAAAACTCAATGATGGAGAGGAGGACAAGAAGAACAACAATGAGGAAACACAATGGATAACAGGTCTAAAGTGGGAGCCAGCCCTTTTGTTACGCGGCTGGTCCCATCCTCCATTAATCTAACCTAACTAACTAGGCGGCATACTAACCATTGCATCAAATGGTGACTCCCTCTTCATGTTTCCTAGCCCTCTTTATTTCGCAGATTCTTTGCCTTTACGTTTCCCCTATTCTGGAAATGTCCCGCGCACACATGGTGTTCTCTAACGTTCAACTTCTCCAGGTTAGATCAGTATAGTGACGGCCCCGATTTTTCTACACCACGCGTGCGCTGTCCTCTCTTCTTTCCTAGCTCTAATCGCAAGATTTTCGTTGCCTGTACGTTTCCTCTGATTTCTGCATGTTCCGGCACCCATATGCGGATTCTGTTGTATTTCCAAGTATTCGCTTGGATCATTCTGTTGCATTCCAATACGATCGCGATGACACCATAAATGTCTGTTATTGCCTTCATGGCCCTCCGGCAATCTGTGAAAATGTACCACGTTTGGGCCTTAGTGTTAAATTTGCGAGTCATTTTAACACATTTCTTATGGTTTCCAATTCTGGACTGTGGTCCGTAAGTCGAAAATATTGATCTCGGCTGTCTGATTCCTCACGTTATAGCACCTGTCCTGTGCCTCTCACCCATCTTCGATCCATCGCTGTAGCCAGTTATTTCCATCTGTGTCTGTCCTCGGGCTCCCATTCTTCCAGCACAATCTTACTGGCCGACAGAACTGTCACACTCGGAGGGCTATGGCGAGCGTCAGGTATACGATCATGGATTGTTTACGGCATCCATCATTTCACCACCAGTCATCTCCTGTCTCTCCTTTGGTGATTGTCAAGTTTTCGTGTTTCCTTCCATCCTAAATCCTCGGAAAATCGAATATTCTATGTGTTACAAATGTATTTGGCCAATGTTATTCCCCCCATCACCACCTAATGATCGGGTGTATAAAAATCGCAAATGCCCAGAATCGTCAGTGCTAGCTGTGCCACTAACTTCAGATACAATAATTGACATTTTTATAGAATTTACACATTTGTAATCTGATGTTACCTATTTTATTTGTTTTAGCTGATTCCACCTTAGAAAATTCCTTGTAATTTTATTATTTTTATACCCACCACCATAGATGGGGGGTTCGGTATATTAACTTTGTTTCATTCCGTTTGCTAACACATCGAAATATTCCTCAAGACCCATAAATATATATATTCTGGGGGTCGTGTGTGAAATTCTGATCGATCTGAGCATGTCCGTCCGTTCCGTGCCGTCTGCTTTGAAATCACGCTTAACTTTCGAACGAAACAAGCTATCGACTGAAACTTGGCCCACAAGTAGGGGGTTGGTGTATTGATTGTAGGTCGGATGGTATTGCAAAATGGGCCATATCGCGTGCCACTTCTTACTAAGCCCCATATAAACGCGACCCCAAAATTTGGCTTTGCGAGGCCTCTAAGAGAAGCCAATTTCATTCCGCTCCGCTGAAATTTGTACATGGTGTTAGTATATGGTCTCTAAGTAACCATGCAAAAGATTGGTCCACATCGGTCCATAATCTATATTCCATAGCCACCCATATAAACCGCATCCCGATTTGGTTTGCGAGGCCCCTATAGAGTAGAGAAGCAAATTTTCATCGATCCGGGCGCTAAAATTTGGTCATGGTATCAGTATATAGTCTCTAACAACCATGCCAAAAAATTGGTCCAACATCGCGTCCATAATTATATATAGTCGCCCATATAAAACGATCCCCCCGATTTTGGCTTGGACGAAGCCCTAAGAGAAGGCAGAATTTCAATCGATCCGGCTCTGAAAATTTGGTACATGGTGTAAGTTATATGGTCTCTAACAACATTGCAAAAAAAATTGGCTCCACATCGGCCATAATTATATATAGCCCCCATATAAACCGATCCCCGCATTTGGCTTGTGCGAGGCCTCTAAGAGAAAGCAATTTCATCCGATCCGGCTTGAAATTTGGTACGTGAATGTTTAGTATAATGGTCTCTAAACAACCATGCAAAATGGTCCACATCGCGTTCATAATTATATATAGCCCCCATATAAACCGATCACCAGATTTGACCTCCGAACCTCTTGGAAGACCAAAAATTCATCTGATTCCAGGTTTGAAATTGGTACGTGGGGTTTTATACATTGGCGCTCAAACTCCCATGGCAAAAATGGTCGATATCCGGTCCATAATATATAAGGCCATATAAAACCGATCCCCAGGATTTGAACCTCCAGAGCCCCTTGGAAGAGCAAAAATTCTTCCCATTCGGTTGGAATTTGGCTACGTGATGATTAGTATGTAATCCAAACAAACCATGCAGGACAGTGGTTCCTATCAGTCCATAATTATTATAATAGCTCCCATATAAACGATCCCCAGATTGGGACCTCCGCTGCCTTTTGGAAAGCAAAATTTCATCGCACTGCTTGAAATTGGTACGTGGTTGGTAGTATATGATGAATCTTAACAACCATGCCAACAATGTGCGTCCATATTAGTCCATAATCCGTACATAGCCCCATAGTAAACCGGATCGAATTTGCGGTTTTTGCAACTCTTGGAGCGAGCAAATTTTCATCCGAGTGAGTTGAAATTTGGTACAATTGTGCTAGTATATGGTCGTTAACAACCCATGCCTTAACATAGCGTCCATTATCGGTCTATAGTTAATATGGCCCTCAGCATAAATCGATCCCCCAATCACACAAAAATTGGTCCATATCAAGTTATAATTGTATATAGCCCCCATGATAAGCGGGGACCCCCATATTTCAATTCTTGGCTCTCTACGCCTACAAAAGTCCATATCGATTCGTAATTATTTTGTAGACTAACTAACATAACTTTTTTGTCTAATATATACCAGTGTGATCGGACTAAATCACAATTTAGAAAAACGATGTTTAAGAAGCTTTTAAGCATACCACCAACCCAAGTTAATTCGATTCGTGGATGGAATGATATCTTGTCGTTAGAAAGTTTCTACGCAATCCATGGTGGTGTGGGTACATAAGAATCGGCCTGCCGAACTTCGGCCGTATATACTTGTTTTTTTTTTGAAGAACGGTCACGTAATTTTTCTGATGTTACTAAAATTTGCAAGCATTAAATCTGCTCTGCATCGAGTAAGTAACTAAATGATTTAGTAACAATGTTACCTTCAATGTCCACTTACGTCTTTAGATATCCACCGATCATTTCATTCACTAAACGAACTCTATCATTGGCTGTTAGCATGCATGCCAAACCAGATGGAAACCAACGCCGGAAAACTCCAAAACGCGAGGTATAGAGAAAGTCCATGTCAAATGTCAAAAATGATTAAAACAATGAAATGTTTCTGCTTTTCGATTCTTATGTATCGCGGGAAATTTTCATCAATAATCGTGATAACAAGACAAGAAAAGTCCAGCGAAAATAAAAAAAAAAATAAGCCAACAAGCTCAAACTAAGGGACATAAAAGCTTTTCAAACATTTGTCTATGATATTTTAGATAAGCGGGCAAGAGGGCTAACATTGATTGAATAAAAACATAATATAGTAAAAGCAAATTAAATAAATGAAAGCTTTACTATGTTATAACAAATCTACGAGTCTAAATCATCTAACAAGAAAGACGAATTCTTTCTCATTAAATGTTAAAAATGTTTGCATACAAGTAACTGCGAATATGAAGAAGATGCAAGGGAAATAAAATACAAATATATCGCTTTTTAGAAGGAGTAGGCGTGAGAAGTTCACGTTCGTAAGGCATTCTGAATGCTTTCAGAAGTAAATAAGCTTTCTGCGTCATTTGAAACCGCCTGATGCGTGCGAGAAGTTGTCTCGTAATATAATGGAATGTCCAAAACATTTTGGAGCATAGTAGGGAGAAAAAAACACAGCTGAATAAACTTCTTATGCTTCTGGTCGCAGCAGGATCGAACCCGATGACCTGTCTACACAAGGCGGACATGCCTGACCATTACACCACGGTGCTGCTCCTCTCTACCTTGAGGTTGTTTATGTATTTTTTAATGTAGCATCCATGTGGAAAGGATCCTCGGGCCAAATATATCTACCAAAAAATTTGGAGAAACATTTTAAAAAAAAAACTACATGCTGTCAAACCATTTATAGAAGCTTTGAAACAGCTCAGGAAAGTGCTCACAAGCAAAATTTTCGTCAAAATTTTAGTTTCTATAAAACATTTGTCAAAATTTTATTTCCTATAGAAAATTTTGTAAAAATTTTATTTCTATAGCAAATTTTGTCAAAAAATTTTATTTCTTAGAAAAATTAGTCAAAATTTTATGTTTATAGAAAATTTTGTCAAATTTGCTTTCTTATCAAAATTGTTGCAAAATTTTATTTCATTATATAGAAAATCTTGTCAAAAATTTTATGGTTTATTAGAAAATTTTTGTCAAAATTTATGGTTTATAGAAAAATTTTGTCAAAATTTTATGTTTATAGAAAATTTTGTTCAAAATTTTAGTTTATAGAAGAATTTTGTCAAAATTTTATTTCCATAGAAAATGCTATAGAAAATTGTCAAAAATTTTATGTTTTATAGAAATTTTGTCAAAAATTTTATCTGTTTATAGAAAAATTTGTCGAATAATTATGGTTTATAGAGAATTTTGTCAAATTTTCTTTCTAGTCGAAAATTTTCGTTCAAAATTTTATTTCTATAGAAAATTTTGTCAAAATTTTATGTTTATAGAAATTTTCTTTCAAAATTTATTTCTATAGAAAATTTTGTCCAATATTTTTTATTCATAGCAAAAATTTGTCGGAACTTTTATTTCTATAGAAAAGTTTTGTCAAATTTTATTTTTTTCTATAAAAATTTTGTTAAAATGTTATTTTCTCAAAAAAAATTTTGTCAAAACTTTTATTTTCTACAAGAAAATTTGTGTTGAAAATTTATTTCCATAGAAAAATTTGTCAAACTTTTATTTCTTATAGAAAGTTTTGTCAAAATTTTATTTTATATAGAAAATTATTCGCTCAAAAATTTTATTTTAAAGCAAAAGTTTTGTTAAACTTTTCTATGGAACAATTTTGACAAAATTTTATTGTTTATAGAATATGTTGTCTAAATTTTATTTCTAATGGGGAAAATTTTGTTAACATTTTGATTTCTATTGAAAATTTTCTCAAATTTTATTCCGCAGAAAAGTGTTGTCAAAATTTCATGTCTATAGAAAATTTTGTCCAAATTTTATTCTGGTAGAAAATTTTCAAAATTTCTTTCTATCGAAAATGTTGTCAAAAAATTTTTATTTCTAAAGCAAATTTTGGCAAAATTTTTATTTCTAAAGTAAAAATTTTGGGCCAAAATTTTATTTCTATAGAAAATTTTGGTAAACATTTTATGTTTTTATAGAAAATTTTGCTCAAAATTTTATGTTCTATATGAAAATTTTGTCAAAATTTTATTTCCATAGAAAATTGTCAAACTTTATTTCTTATAGAAAGTTTTGTCAAAATTTTATTTCTTATAAAAAGTTTTCAACAGTTTAATTTCTATAGAAAAATTTGTCAAAAATTTATGTTTATAGAAATTTTGTCAAAATTTTCTTTCTATCGAAAATTTTGTCAAAATTTTTATTTCTATAGAAAAATTCGTCAAAGAATTTTATGTTATAGAATATTTGTCAAAATTTTCTTTCTATCGAAAATTTTGTCAAAATTGGATGTTTATAGGAAATTTTGTCAAAATTTTATGTCTATTAGAAAAATTTTGGCTGAAAGATTTTATTTCCATAGAAAAAATTTGTCAACTTTTATTTCTATAGAAAGTTGTTGTCAAAATTTGTATTTCTATAAAAATTTTGGTAAAATGTAATTTCTAAAGACAATATTTTGTCAAAATTTTATTTCCATAGAAAATTTTGTAAAATGTGTATGTTTATAGAAAATTTTGTCAAAATTTGTTTCTATAGAAAATTTTGTCAAAATTTTATTTCAAAGAAAATTTGTTTCAAAATTTTATGCCTATAGAAATTTTTTGTCAAAATTTTTATTTCTCATAGAAAATTTGCTCACAAAATTTTATGTTATAGGAAATGTTGTCGAAAATTTATCTAATGAAAATTTCTGTCAAAATTTTATTTTCTAATGAAATTTTGTAAACATTTTGTTTTCTATAGAAAATTTTCTCAAAATTTTATTTCCGTTAGAAAAGTTTTGTCGAAATTTCATTTCTATAGAAATTTTGGTCAAAGTATTTCTTTCTGTAGAAAATTTTTCAAAATTTCTTTCTATCGAAAAATTTTTGTCAAAATTTATTCTAATAGAAACATTTGTCAAAATTTGTATTTCTTATAAAAATTTTGTCAAAATTTTATTCTATAGAAAATTTGTCAAAACTTTTATTTCTCTAGAAATTTTTGTTCAAAATTTTTTTATTTCTATTTAAGAAAAAGTTTTGTCAAAATTTATTTCTATAGGAAAAATTTTGTCAAAATTTTATGTCTTTTCGAACATTTTTGTTCAAAATTTATTTCTATTAGAAAATTGTGTCAAAATTTTATTTCTACTAGAAATTTTTTGTCAAAATTTTATTTCTATTAGAAAATTGTGTCAAAAATTTTATTTCATATAGAAATTTTTAGTCAAAAATTTTATTTCTATAGAAAATTTTGGTTCAAAATTCTTATTTCTATAAAAAATTTTGTCAAAATTTTACTTTCTATTAGAAATTTTGTCAAAATTTTATTTCTAAAAAAAATTTTGTCAAAATTGTATTTTAAATATTGAAAATTTTTCAAAAGTTTCTTTTCTATAGACAATTTTTCAAAATTTTCTTTCAATTGAAAGTTTTGTCAAAAATTTTATCGTTAATAGAAAATTTTCGTCAAAATTTATTCCAAGAAAAATTTGTCAAACTTTTATTTCTATAGAAAGTTTTGTCAAAATTGTATTTCTATAGAAATTTTGCTTAAAATTTATTCTAAAGAAAAATTTTTTCAAAATTTCTATTTCTATATAAAATTTTGTCAAAATTTTATGATTTATAGAAAATTTTGTCAAAAATGTATGCTTTCTATAGAAAATTTGTCACAATTTTATTTCTCTAAAGAAAATTTTGTCAAAATTTATTTCTTAAAGAAAATGGTCTGGGCGAACAGTTTTATTCTAAAGAAAATGATTGCAAAATTTTTTAGTTCTATAGAAAATTTTGTCAAAATTTTATTTCTATAGAAAAATTTGTCAAAAATTTTATTTCTATCGAAATTTTTTTCAAAAACAAAAATGTTTTTTGTTTAAAATTTGTATGTTTATAGAAAATTTTGTCAGAAATTTATGTTTATTAGAAAATTTTGTCAAAGTTATATTTCTAATTAAAAATTTTGTTAAAATTTATTATTTCCATAGAGATTTTGTCAAACTTTTATTTCTATAGGAAAGTTTTGTCAAAATCTTTATTTCTTTAGAAAATTTGTGTTAAAATTTTATTTCTATAGAAAATTTTGTCAAAATGTTATTTCTATATAAAAATTTTATCATAATTTTATTTCTATAAAAAAATGTTTGCTTAAAAGTTTATTTCTATCAGAAAAGGTATTGTAAATCTTTATGGTATAGAAAAAACTTTGTCAACATTTTTTGTACCCTCCACCATAGAATGGTGACGGGGTAAATAAGTTGTCATTTCGTTCTGTAACACATCGAAAATATCGATTCGACTATATAAAAGTATATATATCTGATCAGGCGAGAAATCTCATAAGACGATATAACGATTCCGTCTGTCCGTCCTGTCTGTCTGTTGTTAATCACGCTACAGTCTTCAATACATGAAGCAATCCGTGCTGAAATTTGCAACAAACTCCGTCTTTTGTCTGCAGGCAGTCAAGTTCAAAGATGGCGCTATATCGGTCCAGGTTCGTTGATATCAGTCCCTCCCGCTTTGGGGTCTTGGGCTTATAGAATTCGTAGTTTTTATCCAAATATTACCTGAATTTGAAATCTAAGACCGTATTTTATTGATTCATAAAAAGGTGCTCCCCAAAAATGGTGAGTATTCGGTCCATGTTTTGGGTATAGCCCCCCATATAGACCGATCTCCCGATTTTACTTCTTGGGCTTATAGAAACCGCAGTTTTTATTCAATTTACCTGAAATTGGAAATCTAGAGGTATTGTAGGACCACAAATACGTGTGCCAAAAATTGTGAGTATCGGTCCATATTTTGCTATAGCCCCCATATAGACTCGGATCTCCCTATTTTACTTTCTTTGCGGCTTGATCGGAACCGCAGTTTTTATTCAATTTACCTGAAAATTGGAAAATCTAGAGGTATTTTCGCGGTCATAAAGACGGTGTGCCGAAAATGGGTGGAGTATCGACCGTCCATATTTTAGTATAGCCCTCATGAAGAACGATTCTCCCGATTTAACTCCTTGGTTTCTAGGGAAACGTAGTTTTAAATCTGAATTTGCCGTGAAACATTGTAATATTCTGTTATTTTAGAGCTCACAAAACGGTATCGGATTAAGTTTTTATCGGTCCATTTGGTTAATGCACTGATCATGAAAATTGCCTTGAAAACTTCAATGTAAAATTTCCAGATTTTACTTCTACAGATTAAGATTTCACAATCAACGTAATTCATAATTTTCTTGCACACTTAACAAGAGATGTTAATGATTCCTCTAAACACTCAAACAAAAATGGTTCCTATAAATCCAGAATATGATATAGTCCCTCATAGCGTGAAATCTTTAAATTTATCTTCGGGCGAAGTGTCCTCAAAGCCCTCCTGAAAAATTTCAAAGAAACCTAATATTTGATTCATGTGGTGGCGTATTTAAAGATTCAGCATGGCCGACTTAGTACCTGTATATACTTGTTTTCTATATATTGCAAAAATCTACCAAAAACACTCAAAATGCTTCCAAATCTACAAACAATAAAAAAACATCTGACATTTTTTGTCAGAATTCTACCAACTGTTGCAACCGTATAGTGAGCCGGGACTAGTTCATGCAATACGAGTCTCAAATAGATCTGCCTTGGCGAGTTAGCATGCTGTAGTTGTGAAATCAACCTTAAATTAATAATTTAGTAGTTCTAAGCAGAAAATCTTCTTAGCCCCTCTCTGAAACTTAACGAGGGCTTCACGAGGAGAGGCGTTATCCCGCTTTAGTTGTTTGTTCCGTCTGAAATTGAATTCTGCTTCCTCCTTTAGTTTAAGCCAGAATCAAAGTTCTACACTGACCATCATAGTGTGGTGTAGGGTAAGGAAAACTAACATGAAATGTTCACTAATTGAATATGGGGATTATTGGCATTAATAGTAATTCATCTCTTTCTCTTTTAATAAATCAAGGAAAAAAAAATAAAAACATATCCAAAAATATTGAAGGAGGAAAAAAAGCAGAAAATGGATAGGATCTCAGTTAAATGAATGACCATTTAGTTTTTGCAGAGATCATAGAGATTCATAGTGCTAAGGCATCGTAGACTAGTTGTGAGTGACGACTGGTCCATGTTGCTGCTGTACTATGGCAGTGGCAACATTACGGTGCCTTGAAGAGATGTTGCTGATGTTTTTGTTTTTTCGTCTGGTTGCGTCTACTATTGCTGGTGTAATTGTTTGGGGTCACCTCACCCAAAAGAGGGTCAGGAAAGTAACAATAACGAAATGAATCGTTCAAAATAAAAACAACAAGAAATTGTAATGTGATTTTTTTTGCTGGGGTTGTTGAAAAGGCTATTTCTTTTTGACTAACAAATCGCCAAATGGTGGGGGCTTCATCATCAGCATTAGTAGGGGCTATAACTCTGTGGTATATTTAGCGATTGTCAATTACATCTGAACTTTGATTGCGGAATGCTTAAGTGGATATTTATTCTTAATGATTGCCAGCATTTGACCCACTAAAATTTTCCAAAATTTGGGGAAATTCCCTTCTCTTGGTATACTTCGTAATGGAATATTAAGGTCATTATATTTTAGCTTGTTAAGAGATGAGACACGAAACAGAAAACAACAGCCAAAAATTATCTACCAAAGATTTTGGATCGTTAATGAAATTTCCAATTTATTAAATAATTGCATTTCCTTTCGTTTTTTTTTGTTTTGAGCAATCCAATCTTCAGATTATTG
>PGFW01057095.1:2500-11474 GCA_003123925.1 Haematobia irritans | reverse complement strand
CAGAGAGAGATCAATTATCTCTATAGAAATTGTGAAGAATTTATTTCAATAGAAAATTTTGTCAAAAATTTTATTTCTAAGAAATTAAGTCAACATCTTTATTTCTATAAAAATTTTGTCAAAATTTTATTTCTTAAAGAAAATTTAGTCAATCATTATAATTTCTATCGAAAATTTTGTCAATTTATCTTATTTTTTATTAACTTTAGTCCTATCAGAAAATTTTTGTGTAAAGTTTTATATCTACAAGAATAATTTTGTCAAATTTTAATTGCTATCAGAAAATTTTGTCAAAATTTTATTTCAATAGGAAAATTTTTCCAAAATTTTTATTTAAATATTAAAATTTTGTCAATTTTGTTTCTAGTAAAAATGTTGCCAAATTTTATTTTCTATGGGAAAATTTTGTCCAAAATTTTATTTCTATGGAATTTGTCAAAATTTTGATTTCTATAGAATATTTTTTCAAAAATTTTGTTCTACAGAAAATTTGCCAAATTTGTTAGTTTTATAGAAAATTTATTCACAAGTAATTTTTTTTTTTTTTTTTTTTTTTTTTTTTTTTTTTTTTTTTTTTTTTTTTTTATTTGTGTGGAATCCTTTTGTCAAAATTTATTTGTGGTAGAAAAATTTGTAAAATTTTGATTTCCTATGGAAAAATCTTTGTCAAAAATTTTTATTTCTATAGAAAATGTGTGTCAAAAATTTTTATCTTCTTTGGAGTTTTGTCAAAATTTTAATTCTAATGCGAAATTTTGTCACAATTTTATCTCTATAGAAATTTGTCAAAATTTTATTTCAATAGCAAATTTTGTTAAAAGTTTTAATTCTAAAGAAATATTTTGTCAACAATTTAATTTCTATAAGAAAAATTGTCAAAACTTTATTTGGTGTAGAAAAATTGTCAAATTATTTGTTAAAAATATATGTTTTGCCAAAATTGTTCATGTATATGAAAGTTGTGTCAATCTATTTTGTTTTGTATAACATTTTGTCCTGTATGGACTTTTGTGAATTTTACTTCTATAGAAAATTGTGAAAATTTTAATTTCTACCAGAAGAATTTTGTTAAAATTTTATTTCCATATGAAATTCTTGTGAAATGTTGTTTCTATAAAAAAAAAAAGTTGTTAAATTATTTCTGATAGAAATTTTGTCAAACTATGTTATTTGTGTGAAAATCGTGTCAAAATTTATTTCTAAACATCTTTGTCCCAATGTTGATGCACTATAAGAAACATTGTCAAGATTGTTATATCTATAACAATAAGATTAATTTTACCTATTTAAGAAAATCGTGTCAAAATTTTATTTCTAAAGAAAATTTTGCCATAAATTTTATTCCTATAGAAAATTTTTGCATAAAATCTTTCTATATGAAGAATTTTGTCAAAAATTTTATTTTTTATAGAAAATTTTGTCAAATTTTATTTCTATAAATATTGGTAAGATTTATTTCTATAGAAAATTTTGTCAACTATTTATTTCTATAGAAAATTTGTGAATTTTGTTTGCTATAGAAAATTTTGTCAAAATTTTATTTCTGATTAAAAATTTTGTCAAAATTTTAATTTCAATAGAAAATCTTTGTCAAAATTTTATTTATATAGAAGAATTTTGATCAAAAATTTGTTCCTATAGAAATATTTTGCAAAATTTTATTTCTATATGAAAATTTTAGTAAAGTTTTATTTCTAATAGAAGAAATTTTGGTCAAAATTTTATTCTATAGAATTGTAGTCAAAATTTTATTCCTATAGAATATTTTGTCAAAATTTTATTTTGTAGAAAATTTGTCAAAATTTTTTTCTGAGAAGATTTTGTCAAAATTTTATTCCTAGATTTTGTCAAAATTTTAATTTCTATAGAAAATGTTCGTCCAAAATTTTATTTCTATCGCAAATTTGTCAAATTTTAAATTTCTATGAGAAAATTATGTCATTATATTTAATTTCTATAAGAAAATTGGTCAAAATTTTATTTCTGTAGAAAAATTTGTCAAAATTTTAATTTCTATAGAAAATTTCAAAATTTTATTTGTGTATTATATTTCTGTCAAAAATTTTATATCGATAGAAAATTTTGTCAATATCTTGTTTTTGTAGAACATTTTCTCTGTAGAAAATTTTGTGAAAATTTTATTTCTATTGAAAATGTTGTCAAAATTTTATTTCTGTAGAAAAATTTGTCAACATTTTAATTCTATAGATAAAATTTGTCATACATTATTATTTGTGTAATATATTTTTGTGAAATTTTTAATAGATAGAAAATTTTGTCAATATTTTGTTTTTGTAGAACATTTTGTCTGTAGAAAATTTTGTGAAAATTTTATTTCTATAGAAAATTTTTTTCAAAATTTTATTTCTGTAAAAAATTTGTTAATAATTTATTTTTATAGAAAATTGTTCAAAATTTTATTTCTGTAGAAAAAAATTTGTCAAATTTTATTTCTAGTAGAAATTGTCCAATTATTTGTTGTATATATTTTTTGTTAAAATTTGTATAATCGAAATAGAAAATTATTGTCAATATTTTTGTTTTTGTAAGACATTTGTCCTGTAGAAAATTTTGTGAAATTTATTTCTACAGAAAATTTTTTGTAAAAATTGTATTTCTACAAAAATTTTGTCAAAATATTTATTTCATAAAAATTTTATCAAAAATTATATTTGTGTAGGCACATTTATCGCAAAAATTATTTTGTAAGAAACTTTTGTCAAAAATTTATTTGTGTAGAAACTTTGTCAAAAATTTATTTCTATAGAAAAATTTTGTGAAAATTTTATTTCTGTAGAAACTTTTGTGAAAATTGTATTTCTACGAAATTTTGGTAAAAATTTTTATTTCAATAGAAAAATTTATTCAAATTTCAATTTCTTTTAGAAAATTATGTTAGTATTTTTTTATAGAAAATTTGTAGTCCAAAAAATTTATTTCTATAAGAAAAGTTTTGTCAAAACTTTATTTCCATAGAAAACTTTGGTCAACATTTTATTTCTATAGAAAATTTCTCGAAATTTTATTTCTATCGAAAATTTTGTCACAAATCTTTATCTATATAGAAATTTCTGGTTAAAATTTTATTTCTATAGAAAATTTTGTGCTAATTTGATCCGAAAGAAAATTTTCGTCAAGCTTTTATATCTATAAAAATGTTAACGTCTTTAATAATATTTTTGTAAAAATATTATTTCTAAGAAAATTTAGTTCAAAATTTATTTCTATAGAAAATGTTGTCAAAATTTTATTTCTACAAATTGTATTTCGTCAAAATTCTTATTTTCTACAGGAAAATGTCAAAATTGTTAATTCTATAGAAAATTTTATCCAAAAATGTATTTGTAGAAACTTTTTCTAAAGTTTAATTGTGTGTAGAAATTGTTTGTCATCATTTTTATTTCTAATAGAATAAATTTTGTAAAAATCTTTATTTCTATAAAAATTGGTTCAAAATTTATTTCATATATAAAAAATTTTGTCAAAATTTTATTTCTATAGAAAATTTGTCCAAAATTTTATTTCTATAGGAAAATTTTAATCAATTGTATTGTCTATAAGAAAGGTATATCAATTTTTTATAGAAAAATTTGTACAAAATTTTATTTCTATTAGAAAAGTTTGTCAAAACTTATTTCCATATGAAAACTTTGCCAACGATTTTATATCTAAGAAAATTTTGTAAATTTTATTTCTATAGAAAATTGTGTCAAAATTTTATTTCTATAGAATTGTTTTGGTGAAAATTTTTTCTTTAGAAAAAATTTTGTCAAAATTTTATTTTCCATAGAAAATTTTGTCAATAGATTTTATTCTATAGAAAATGTTTGTTAAGATGTTATTTCTATTTGAAAATTTTTCAAAAACTTTAATTTTCTGTAGGAATGACCATCTCCTAGCTTCCTATAAAGATTGCTTCGAATATGCTCAATTTTTGCCATATTTTTAAGACCTTATTTAGCCGAAACATTTATTTTTATGGAAAAGATACAGCTAAGAGAGTAGTCAACTAAATATACATTTAATAACGCCTTTTAAATCCCAAGTGAATTTTGATTATTGAAAACCTTTTTGCGATATCATTGCCTGGTAAGATAAATTCATTAAAAAACCAGACTTTATTTGGCAAATATATCAATATTGTTTTGTTTCACATTTTTAACATTTCATTTTCGATATCAAAATATTTGTAATACTAGAGAGAATTTCCCTTTTTGTAATGGACAACGTAGAATAACTGTTATGCCATATTATATCCATAATTTATGTATAGCAAGACAAAAATCGAAATTATTGAATAAAAAAACGAACAAAAATGAAAACGAAGGCGACAAAAAATTTACTGACTTTTGTGATATGAAAGCGCCGCAAGTGCGCATACATTTTAAACATAGACATTCGTTATATATTGTTTCTTGAAAAAGACACAAAAACTCGAAACGACCTTCAACTGAGTCAATGAGACTGTAATCAAAAAAAAATAAAATAAATACAAACATCTAAAAATTCTTCTAAGTAGAATGGTAAAATGTACAAACAAAGGGTGTCATTAAAAGCCAAGAGCAACAAAACAAGCGAAAGCGAATGAAACAGAAGCGTCCGATTTTTATCATCGGTATGAGACACAATCGAAACTGAAAATTGAAAACCAATGATTGAATTAATATCAAATATTAACACCATTTACCACCGGTATACGATATTATACGAGGGTAGTTGAAAAAAAGTTTATGACTATGGGGACTGTGTTGAAGAAAATTTTTACTTGATCCAATGGTAAGCATCTAAAATTATATAAAGCGATCCCCAGATTTGACCTCCGAACGCGCTGCCATCGAAGCCAAAAATAACCACCAAAATGTTGAGTAAATTCCAACAAAAAAAAAAAAAAACTACGCGAAAAAAACATCTTCTAAAAAATTTTTTGTCAAAATTTAATTTCTATAGAAAAATTTTGTCATAAATTTTACTTCTATTAAGAAAAATTTTGTCAAATTTTATTTCTATAGAAAATTTTATCAAAATTTTATTTCTATAGGGAATTTTGCAAAGGTTTTGGCGAACGCGGCTGTGACTCGAACCAAGAATAATCCACCAAAATTTTGAGTAAATTCAACAAAGAAAAAAAACTACCGAACAAAAAATTTTGTCAAAATTTTATTTCTATAGAAAATTTTGTCAAAATTTTATTTCTATAGGAAATTTTGGCAAGTTTTATCTTCTATAAAATTTGTCAAATTATTTCTATAAAATTTTGTCAAAATCGTACCGAACAAAAAAATTTGTGTCAAAATTTTAATTCTATAGACCAAATTTTGCAAAATTTTATGTTCTATAGGAATTTGGAAAAGTTTTATTTCTATAAAAAATTTTTCAAAATTTTATTTCATAGAAAATTTTGTCAAAATGTTTATTGCTATAGACATATTTTGCCAAAAACTTTAATTCTATCTGAAAATCCAAATTTTATTTCATGAAATTATTCTTAAAATTTGTCACTTTTTTTTTCAAGAAATTTGTAAAATTTTATTCATGAAAATTTGAAATTATATTTCCTATGAGAATTGTCAAAAAATTTTATTTTTCAAATAGAATTATTTTAATTTTCATATTAAGAAAATTTTTTGTTTTAAAATTTTTTTTTTTTTCTGTGAGAAAATTTTGTCAAAATTTTACTTCTATAGAAAATTTCCAATTTATCGTTTCTATACCTGACCATAAATCAACGATGGTGGTGGAAAAGTCTCAACGATGATTTTTCGTAAATAAGGTAAGTAACGTCTCGGGTGACTCCTGACGGCAGTGGACTTCCTAGAAACTTGGCTAATTTTGTACAGGAGTTTTTCTTTTTCTGCGTAAACTCGAAATTTTGATACAAACGAATTTTTCTTCAGCGCGTGACAGAAATTGATCCCTTTAGAAATAATAAAAACACTTGGAAGTTTCTTTGTGTAGAATATCAAAATACAATTTCTGGAGGGAATTTCTTATTCGTTGAGTGTTAGGTTTTTCAGACAAGTCTGTAATGTGATTGTTGGTTTCCTGTGTTAAAAAATAAGTTTAAATTTAATTACTTTTACTAAAGCTTTACTAAACAGAAATAATCACAATTCTTCTAGCTAGCCATGATCACTCAGCTGCACTATAAGTATCGTTGCATTAGAGCCAGTTCAAATTGGTAAGTCAGACAATGCATTCTCAATACCAATTTCCAACCAATACAGTCTGACTCACATCAATAACCAACTACCTTCGTACGCCCAAAAGTTAAACGATCGTTTGGACGTTTCTGAATTTAGCATGATGGATGGATCCGGACGATATAAATCGCTAGAAAATCTGAGAATTTCACCAAAAGACCAACATATATATAATATATATATATATATTATAATAATAATTATAGTATATATTTAATATATATATATATATATATATATATATATATATAGTATATATATATATAATAAATATATATTATATTATATATATATATTATATATATATATATATATATATATATATATATAGTAATATATATATATAATATATATATATATATATATATATATATACTATTTTTTTTTTTTTTTTTTTTTTTTTGACAATATGGTCGCGGAGAGGAACCCCCTTTGTCCGATCTTTTTGATAAATTAGATCAAAGTTGACCGATTTGCTTGAAATTTTCATTGAAGATTGAGGTTGGCATCTACACAAAGAATCCCGCTACTTTTTATTTTAGATATTTGGTGTTCGACTTTTTTTTAAGTAACAAGTGAAAAAACTAAAAAATTCTCATAAATATCTGGCGATTTACAGAGAACATGTGGTGAGGATATGGGAATTAAATGGGGTACCCGATGATTTCATATGTGGATGGGAGGGGGACCTCCTCTTGCCCTACTTTTGAAACTTTGGAACAAAAATATCGATTTGCTTGAAATTTCATTATGTTGCGGTGGCATCTAGACAAAAATGCCGCCTAGCATTATTATTTCATAAGGTCGGGGACGGGGACCACCCTTGCCGCGAATTTTTTTTGTTTGAAAGTGACAAACAAAAACTAAAACTCCCGCCGATTTGCATTTTACGGAAAAAGGGTTTGAAATTTAAAATATCAGTTCTTGATTTTTTAATAAAAAAATAAAAGGGCATAGGGATACATCCGCTCTCTTAAGTACAATACAGAGAACAATTAAACTTTTACCGAATTAGCGAAATTCACAGAGACTGGGGAGAGGTTACGATATTAATAGTTGAGTACTTGATTTTGTGATATTTGAGCGGAAGAGAGACCGCTCCTTTTAGGCTTTATAATTTGTTGACATTTTCTGGGACGTTTAACAAAAATACGCTACATCACTTTTTCGATATTTAGTCGGAGAGGCTCTCCCTCTAAAACTGAAAAAAAAAGACCTTCTTAGTTTTTCTTGAAATTTAACATAGGCCAGTGGGGGAAAGGTTATAGACGAAAAGGACACTTCCTCCCCCCGCCCCCCCCACATCACACTTGAAGGAAGTTTCAAGAATTTTCAGGGAAGGTTAAGGGGTGTATTCACTACGGTGTTTTGTCGTATATTGGTTCGGGGAAAGTGAACGTCCCCTTTATAACAATAGAAGCAAAATTTAAAACATCGCCGATCTACAGTGAAATTACAGGGATGACGTGGGGAGAGGTGATTAAATTTAATACACGATTTTTAAATTATATATGATTTTTTTCGATAGTCTCTGGTTGGGGAAGGTTGGATAAAATTGAAATAGACTTTGTCGATTTACTTTCGATAGAAATTTGTAGGTGACGATTGAGTAGTTGTTAAATTAATAATAGGGTACGTGATAGTCCGATATCAAGGTCGGAGTGGAGGCGAAGGTGGGGGAGGTTTCCCTTTTGTCCGTTTTTTTTTCTTAAATTGAAAGTAAGGGTTGTCCGTAAATGGAACTCGGTATCATAATTTTTACTGAATTTTTTGCACAGGCTCTGCATGACTTCCTTGTTAGTAAAAGGAACTTAAATTTACATGGAATTGGCAGCAAACGTAGTAGGTTTGATCATTTCCCAAGCATTTTAGCAAATGTTAATGTGTAAAATTTTTTTGTACTATTTTGCTTTTTTCCGATTTATTGGATGGGAAACAGTAATTTTTGCTAATGTTATATATATAGTGCTTAATTTTCATATAATTTGAGGAAGAAGGATAACTTTCCTTGACATAACCACACTTAAAATTCACTAAGAAAATATAGAAGAAGGCACACCCTCTCCCGCCGTATTTGTACTTTAAACGAACCAATCAAGTAGTCCCGAAGTTTGTTTGAAAAGAATTAAAATTCTTTTCGGAATTGGTTTTCAGCACGAAGGATATAGTTGACTTAATTTAACGCAAATTATAATCCTCCAAATATGCTTCGGAAGGCGCGGCGAAACGCAGGTGGTTACGCTAAGTACAATAATATATTAGACTAAACTATAATATAAGTATAGATAAGTATTACCTATATATATATATATATATAATATATTATATAATATATATATATATATATATATATATAAGTATATATATATATAATATATATATATTTATATAATAATATATATATATATATATATATATATATATAGTATATATATATAATATAATATAATATATATATATATATATATAGTATATATATATATATATATATATATATATATATATATATATTATATAATTAATACTATGGCGTAAACCTGCCCGTTCGCCGCGCCTGTCGACCAATATTTGGAGAATAATTTGCGTAAATAGTCAAGCTATATCTTTCGTGGTCTGAAAACAAATTGAGAAAGATTTTAATCTCTTTTAAACAAATCGGACTATCTTGATTTTTCGTTTAAAGGTACAAATATCGGCGGGAGGAGGGTTGTCCCTCTTCTATATTTCTGTGATTTACAGTGTGGTTGTGTCAAGGAAAGTTATCCTTCTCCTCA
>PGFW01057076.1:0-11515 GCA_003123925.1 Haematobia irritans | reverse complement strand
AAGATACAATTTTGACAAAATTTTCTATAGAAATAAAATTTTGACAACATTTTCTAAACAAATAAAATTTTGATTAAATTTTCTACAGAAATAAAATTTTATAGAAATAAACTTTTGAGAAATTTTCTATGGAAATAAAATTTTGCCAAAATTTTTATAGAAATAAAATTTTGAGAAAATTTTCTGTAGAAATAAAATTTTGAGAAAAATTTCTGTAGAAATAAAATTTTTATAAAATTTTTTGCGGAAATAAAATTTTCTCAAAATTTTTTGCAGAAATAAAATGTTGACACATTTGCAATAAAAATAAAATTAAAAAAAAAAACTTGTATAAGATATAATTTTGACAAAATTTTCTATAAAAATAAAATGTTGACAAAATTTTCAACAGAAATAAAATTTTGACAACGTTTTCAAAAGAAATAAAATTTTGAGGCAATTTTCTATTGAAATAAAATTTTGCCAAAATTTTCTATAGAAATAAAATTTTTATAAAATTTTCTGTAGAAATAAAATTTTCACAAAATTGTTTGTAGAAATAAAATGTTGACATATTTGCTATAAAAATAAAATTAAAAAAAAATCTTTATAAGGTACAATGTTGACAAAATTTTCTATAGAAATAAAATTTTGACAACATTTTCTATACAAATAAAATTTTCACAAAATTTTAAAAATGAAAAATAAAATTTTGACTAAATTTTCTACAGAAATAAAATTTTGACAAAATTTTCTATGGGAATATAATTTTGACAAATTTTTTATAGAAATAAAATTTTGACAAAATGTTCAATAGAAATAAAATTTTGATAAAATGCTGTACAAATAAAATTTTCCCAAACTTTTCTATAAAAATAAAATTTTGACAAAATTTTCAATAGAAATAAAGTTTTGATAAAATTTTTTGTACAGATAAAATTTTGCCAAAATTTTCTAAAAAAATATAATGTTGACAAAATTTTCTACAGAAATAAAATTTGCAGAAAACTTTCTTTGGAAATACAATTTTGATAAAATTTTTTTATAGATATAAAATTTTGACAAAATTTTCTATAGAAATTAAATTTTGACAAATTTTCTATAGAAATAAAATCTTTTCAAAATTTTCTATAGAACTAAAATTTTGGTAAAATCTCTATAGAACTAAAATTTTTACAAAATTTTCTATAGAACTAAAATTTTGACAAAATTTTCTATAGAACTAAAATTTTGATAATTCTTTCTATAGAACTAAAATTTTGACAAAATTTTCTATAGAAAAAAATTTTGACAAAATTTCTATAGAAATAAAATGTTGACAAAATTTCTATAGAAATAAAATGTTGACAAAATTTTCTATAGAACTAAAATTTTGACAAAATTTTCTATAGAACTAAAATTTTGACAAAATTTTCATTAGAAATAAAATTTTGCCAAAATTTTCTATAGAAATAAAATTTTGACAAAATTATCTATGGAAATAAAATGTTCACAAAATTTTCTAAAGAAACAAAACGTCTATACTATGGTCATTTACCCTGCAAGTTGATTTATTTAAGATTATCTTTTTGCATTTCTATTAATTTTTCTCTCAGTGTATTTATTACAAACCTTTTTATCTTTGTATATTTGACCAAAATGCACATATCATTACCCGTTGAAGGGAAAAACTAATTGCCTAATAAATAGTGCAGCACTTTGTTAGGACTTCATTTCCTGCATATCCTTGGTCGTTCAGTCATTTCCATTATAACTTGGCTAATTACTCTGTGTAAAGTTTGTGTTTAACAAATGCACGATGCCAGACAGACAAAAGAAGAGCCAAGAGTTTAAAGAGAAAATCGGGTGACAATTTATTTAAGCAATTAACACTTCCAACAGACAGTAAACTCACTCTCTTCCTCTTTTATCCCTGCGATACCTGGCTGCTTTTCTTATCGGCGAAAGCACTCTCAGCCTCTAGTCTTTCCGAAGCCATTTTGATGATGCTTGGAGAATTATTTGGCCAAACTTTTGGATCGTTGCAAGAAAACTACTCCTAAAGCAGAATCGCGAATACCATCGGACAGAAACCGACAAAGTTTAAAATGTTTTTCGAAAAAGGAATAGTTGACTAATGCATTATTATTTAAAATGTCGTTTTTTTAGCTCTCAACTTTATTCAACGTTCAAAGTACTTAAGAAAAACTAAAAGCCAAAAAAAACTTTTATTCACGGACACCAACACACTTGCATTCATTTGCAATATTATCTCTCAAAACAAAGAGAAATGTATTTTCATTACTGTGGAAGGAGAAAATAATGCCGTGTGTGTGTGCACTAGGGGAAAAGTCATCATCTAGTAAACAAAACAAAAAAAATACATGAAAAAAATGTTTACCTTTAAAAAACCTTTTTAATATACAAAAAAATCCTCAGCGACAATTCTAAATAAAAAATTTATTCGGCTAGCTCATTTGAAAAAAAAGCGTTTTCCCCACAGTGCTTAGGTGTCTATTTTTATTTTTGTAAAGGGTGATCTCTTTCTGAGGTTAGGATTTTCCATTGCATTAGTATTTGCAGATCACGTGGATTTCAGACATGGTGTCAAAGAGAATCCAGATGCTCAGTTAGTTTGCCTTTGACATTTTTCATTCATGAATAGACTACTAACGAGCCAAACGCCTTTGCCAAATCATTGAATTTTTCATTGGCCAAAAATCAGTGGCAGAAAATCGCTTTTTTATCGACAAAATTTTGTTTCACGATGAGCGCTCATTTCTGGTTGAATGGCCTACGTAAATAGCAAAATTGCCCGGTCATTTGGAGTGAAGAGCAACCAGAAGCCGTTCAAGAAACCTGCCCATGCATCCCCGAAAAATGCACTGTTTGGTGCTGGTCCTTGTTAACCGGCTGGTGAATCATTGGAACCCGTATTTTTCACCAAGATGCTGGTTGCGACCGCAACGGTTACGGTGAATGCGCGACCGCTATCGTTCGGATGTAACCCAAAACTTTTTGTTGCCAAAATGGAAAGAACTGAAACTTGGTTGAACTGTGGTTTCCACACAGATGGCGCTACATGCCACACACGCTCGCCGATGGTGCTGAGTGCCTGTGGAGCGGAAAACTTCGGAGAACAATTCATCTCAAGAAATGGACCGGTAAAGTGCCACCAAGATCATGCGATTTGACGCCTTGTAGACTATTTTTTTGTGGCGGCACGGTCAAGCTCTAAAGTCTACAGAACATTAAGCCCAGCCAACTATTTCCAGCTTTGGAAGACAACATTTCCCGGAAGAAATTCGTTGGCTATTCGGCCGAGAATGCTCGAAAAAGCTAGCCCCAAATGTGGACTTTCCCGAATGGACCAACCTTAAGACGCAAGCGCGGTCAAAACATTTAAATGAAATTATCTTCAAAAAAGTAAATGTCCCATGGACCATCTAACGTTTCAAATAAAGAACCGTTGACGATTTGGCAACATTTTATGCGTTTTTAAAAAAAAAAATTATCAAGCTCTTAACAACATCACCCCCTTTTATATTATAAAATTTGATTACAATTTTCACTTTGGGTTAGCCAACATTTTAACTTTTAAATCCTACTTAATTTATTTTAAAATAAATAAGTTTGTTTTCAAATGGTCTGCCCACGAGGGCATCCACACTCAATTTTGACCTTTGGAGAAGCTGGTGATGGTGGAATGTGTTGCGGCTTTAAACCATTACAAATGGCCAATGTCCGCCCTAATTGCCCATTTTCGTTAGAGATGACACGATTAATTTGATCTTAATTAAAACTAACGGCATCCAAGCATGCTTATAAACAGGATGTTAGAATATTCCAAAAGGATGAACAGGGGGGTAACAAAAGGATTACTTGCGAATGTGGTCAGACATTACATTTAGATACACAGGAATGGGATTGTAGAAAATTTATCGGAAATGCTTTTGGAATTTATGGAAACTTAGAAATCATTTTTAGTAAGAAAGTTAATTGGGAAGGGTCTACAATTTAGAGAAGTTTGACATTATGATACCGTTTATAAATCTTATAGCGACACCGGTGAAAACCAAACTTATGTTATAGCAATGTTTTCTGTATGTGCTATCGAGCCTCTGTGGATCGCATTGAAATGCACAGAAACAGCTGATGTTTGGTATAAATTCAGCTGTTTGTTTCCATTTCATTTCCGATCGCAATAGAGCTGCGATCGACAATACAGAGAAACCTGGCTGTTAGACTTTAAACTCAACCCATAATGGAATTTTACTTCTTGAGTTACAAGAAACTATGCTCTTACCGGCTGCCTTGACAATTGGCGTTTCATCTGAGGAGACAATCAATTTAACCGTGGCGGAGGAGAACTTTTATAAGCGGGTCCTGCGCAGAAATTTTAGTCTTCCATAGATTTAAGTTAAAGCTTATAATATCTTTGTTTTTCTTAGAAAAATTTCGATTTAGCCAAAATTATTAAACTAAAAATCAGACTTTGCTTTAAAGAGAAAATTTCTTCGTTTCTATAGAAGAATTAAGTCAAAATATTTGATCCATTCAAAAATTTCGTAAAAATGTTGATTCTATCAAAAATTTTATTGAAATTTCGTTTCATCGAAAATATCTCGTTCCGAATTTGATCCATAAAAATATTCGCTAAAATGTTGATTCTATTCAAAAAATTTTATTGGAAATCTTTGTTTCTATCGAAAGATTTTTCGTCCGAAATTTTGATTCCATAAAAATTTTCGTAAAAAATGGTTGATTCTATCGAAAAATTTATAGAAAGTTTGTTCTCATCTAAACGTCAATTTCATCAAAATTTGGTATCTTTTTAAAAAAACTCTCGCTCGAAAGATTTTGTCAAAAATCTTTGATTTCCATAGGCCAAATCTTTGTCATATTTAGAAATTTCGTTTACATTTTATTTCTTTTAGAAAATTTCGTGAAGTTTTGTTCTTTAGAAAATTTCAGAGTGGAAATTTGCTTGTGGTTGAGAAAAATTTTATTTCTGTAGAAAAGTTTTGTGGAAATTTTGTTCGCTACTTAGGAAATTTTGTTAAAATTTTGTTTCTGTAAGAACAATGTTGCCATCTGCAGAAAAATTTCACCGATTCTTTTTTTTTTCATTGAAAAGTTCGTCAAATTTTTTTCCATTTTAGCAATTTTGTCAACAAATATTGCTAGAAATTACTGCCTCTTTAGAAAATTTCATCAACATTTTGTTTCGATAGAAAAATTTTTTGACATTTTGTTCTATAGAAAATTTTGTCGAAAATTTGATACCATAAAAAATATCATCGAAATTTGGTTTCTATTGAAAATTCCGTCAAAATTTTGTTTCTATCGAAAGTTTCATCAAAATTTTCTATCTATACAAAATTTCTTTCTTAATTTTGTTCCATTGAAAAATTTTTTGCCCAACTTTTTTCCTTTCAATCAGAAAAGTTTCGCTGGGAATTATTGGTCTCTATAGAAAATTTCGGTCGAAATTTCGATTCTACTAAAAAAATGTCCATGGAAATTTTGTTCTTTATGAAATTTTCGTCTGAAAATCTTATTTTCGAAGATAATTTTGTGAAATTGAATTCTATAGAAAAAGTTTGGTGGAAATTTGTTTTTGCTAAAAAATTTAGAGGACAAATTTTGTTGTTAGAAAATGTTGCTTCTGCTTAGAAAAATTTCATCGATTTTTTCCCATCAAAAAGTTTGTCGTTTCTTTTTTCATTAGAATAATTTCGCCCAAAATTTTGGTCTCTAAAAGAAAATTTCGTCGGGAAATTATATCTTCTTTAGAAATTTCGCCCAAAAAATTTGCTTTCGAATAGAAAATTTTTGTTACTTGTGTGTTTTGTATAGATTATATTTGTCGAAATTTTGATCCCATAAGCAAATTTTTGTTGCGACATATTTGTCACCTTAGAAAATTTCGTCGACATTTTGATAGCCCTTTAAAAAATATCCGCCGAAATTTTTTGATTTTAAAAGAAAATTTTCATCGAAAATTTTGTTTTTTTATCCGAAAATTTCATCCGAAAATGTTATTTTGTCAAAAACATTTCATCGAAATTTGCCTATCTAAAAAACTATTTTGTTGATCTTAGTGTTACCATAGAAGATTACGTCAAAATTTTGCTTCCCACCAGCAAAATTTTGTTGGAAATTTTGTATCTACGAAATTTCAATCGAAATTTTGATCCCATAGACAAATTCTTCGATCTTCTGCCCCATAGAAAATTTTGCTCGAAATTTTTGAATTTACCATAGAAAAAGTCGTCGGAAACTTTTTTGTCTCTTTCAGAAAATTTCGTCAAGGATTTTTTTTTAACAATAGAAAACTTTCGTTGAAATTTTTTCTTCTAGAGAATTTTTTGTCAAAATTTTTGATTCGATAGAAAATTTGTTAACTTTTCTCGCTTGAGTTTTTGTCCTTTTTTTCTTTTGTTGCAATAGAAAATTTTGTTGAAACGTGCGGTTCTATAGAAACTTATATAGCAATCGAATTTCTATAGAAATTTCGCTCGAATTTTGTTCTATAGAAAATTTCGACATAATTTCATCATTTTTTCATTACCAAATTTCAGCGAAATTTCCTATCTATGAGATAATTTGTTCGAAATTTTTTTACGCATAGATAATCTTTGTCGACAATTTCTTTCCGTAATTTTTTTGTCTCTTTAGAATATTCATAACGAAATTTTGTTTTTGGTTTTTTTCTTTCTTTTTGTTCAATTAGAACATTTGCATTCCTATCGAAACACTATGGTGAATTCTTTTTCTATAGAAACTTTCGTGGAAATTTTCTCTGTATAGAAATACTTTGCTAAAATTTTGCTTCTTTCGGTCAAAAATTTTTGTTCTAATCACAATTTTGCTCTATTTGGAAAATTCGGTCCAAGACTATTTTTTTTTTTTATAGAACTTTTCGTTGACATTTTTTTCCTATCAGACACTTTTTCGTCCGAAATTTTGTTTCGATAGAAATTTTTGTTAATTTTTTCGTTGAATTTTTCTTCTCATTTGTTTTTTGCGATAGAAATTTTGTTTGAAATTGGTTTTCTATAGAAATTTTTGTTTAAATTTATTCCTGCCTACAAAATTTTTATTCGAATTTTTTTCCTGATATTGGTTCTCCAAAAAAATCTTGTTCTACAGAAAATTTTTCGTCGAAATTTTTGCTATATAAAAAAATTTCATTTTAAACTTATGGTTTCATTTGAAATTTGATCGAAAAATTTTTGATTCAATAGAAAATTTCTGTGATACATTTTTGGTTTCTTAACAATTTTCAACAAACATTATTCTTCCCTTCGGAAATTGTTCATCCAATAAATTTTGTTTCTATAGAAAATTTTCGGTCGAAATTTTTTGCTTATATTAAAAATTTAATTTAAATTTATGTTTGAAATTGAAAATTTGATAGAAATTTGCATTCAATAGAAAATTTTGTGAAAATTTTGGTTCTTTAACAATTTTCATCAAAAATTATTTTCCGATTAGAAAGATTCATCGAATTTCGTTTTTCTAGTTTTTGGAGAAACTCGTTGTCTTTTGTTTTTATTTTGAGAAAAATTACCGTAAAATTCCGTTTCTGTAGAAAATTTTACAAACTTTTTGTGCTACATCGAAAATTTTGCGTCTATTGGAAAATTTAATTTGATTTTGTTTTTTTTATAAATTTTATTCTTTTATAAAAAAATTCGTAGAAATGTTATTTCTCTTGGAAAATCTTCGTCGGTTTTTTTTGTTATCCATAAAAAATGTTTGCTCTTGTTTTTTATTCTATAAGAAATTCGTCGTAATTATGATTTTTAGAAAATTCCATGGAAATTTTGATTTGTATAAAATTCCATGGAATTAAAATTTTAAATTTTGATTTTTAGAAAATTCCATGGAAATTTTGATTTTTATAAAATTCCATAAAAATTTTGATTTTTAGGAAAAATTCATGTAAATTATGGAACAACTTTTGACGAAGTTTTGCATCGTTTCTATTGACAAAGTTTCGCTCGAAATTTCTGCTTTGCATAGAATCTTTAAACAAGAACTTTCTTTTTATGAGAAAATTTCGTGCGAAATTTTATATTCTATTGAAAAATTTGTCTCCCCCAAATTTTGCTTGCATTTGCCCAAAATTTAACGCAAAATTGTTGTTGAAATTTTTGTTCTAGTAGAAATTGTATTATTATTAGGAATTTGTCAAAATTTTATTTTTTATAGAAAATTTTGTCATAAAATTATATATCTGTAGGAAATTTTGTCAAACCTTTGTTTTCTATAGAAAATTTTATTAAAAATTCATTGAAAATTACCGTTTCAATCGGAAAATAATTTTGTCAAAATTTTGTTTCGACTAGACTTGTTTGTTGAAATTTCGGTTTCTATAAAAAATTTCTTCAATTTTATTTTCTGTAGTTAAACTATCTATACGCCCTTTTATCGAAATGCGGCTGACCTTTCTGATCAGTTGTGCGATTATCTATTGCTTTTACCAACGTGATGACCGCTTTTGGCGGACGTCGGGTATATATGATTATTAGGCGAATCATTTAAGGGCGGTTTGCCCGCCCTAAAGGTGTTTCCGTTTTCCCTTTAAATTTCCTAATTTATATTCCTCCCTAAAAGCTATCTTCAAACATTCCTTTTAGACCATTGCGCAAACCCTTAACCTTTTTATGACGATTAAATAAAACTTTTCACTATTAAACTCCCAAAGTTTAACCCCACAAACGAACAAAAAAAACCGTAAGAGGAAAACTAATTCAAACGTCAAAATACCTTTGGCACTTGGCCCATCGTTTATAATCTTGCTTCTGACATTTGCTTATTTTCCTTTCCCTTCGCCCAGAGGGGAGATGAATCCTCCTTTCGCGTACACTCATAGAAAAATCAGTGCACGGCCGTGCTCATTTCAAAACCGATTCGCTCATGGCAAAGGGGAATCAACAACCACACTGTGGTGTCCAAACTGGAGAACAGGCGGGTGGTCATTCTGACAAACGATAAATTGACACATTGGCGTTGTCAAAACAACAACAGCCGTTCATTTTTGATCTGAAAACGTATGGTTACGACATTTATTAAACAAAATTAAAAAAAGATTTTCCGCCATTGGCGTGACCCTCGAACCTCTGTGTTTTCTGCACCATAGTGTTTACAGTCGCCTTAAGCACATTGGGACACCACCGACGGAGTTGCCCATAATTAGCCGTCTAAAATCTATTTTAAGACATTCCTTCAATGGCCCCCAAGAAAAACAAATGCGTGGTTCCATGCAAATCGTGAACGCCCGCTGGACCGACAATTGTTGAACATTTCCGCTTTCTGATTTTTTGGCCTGAACGTTGCCGTTTTCATTTTGTCACCCGTCCGTTCACGACTATGGAACGCTTAATTTTTCCTATTAGTGTAGCTCATTTCACAATGCCTCCACTTTAACTAAACCACTTGCCAGTTTATCCTTTTCCCCCTCCATCGTGAATTGCAGTCTGAAAGTTTGCTCTTTATTTGCCTCTCTATTGGATTCGACCTCCACCTCCACAATTAGCCCACAAACCAGAGCTCTCCAAGGCTCTGCTTATGTTTGTGGCTCTACCTCTCCTCTCTTGCCATCCAAAATAAAAAAAAAAATGTATTAACTCATCCAAGTAACGGTCCCATTCTACCACTCATAATATTTTTCATAATAATTTCAATATGCAATAAAAAACAAACTCTACAGTCCCAAGAGACCTCCCGGATGCTAGGAGCGAGAACAAAAGATTTTAACTATAAACGCAATTGAACGCCAAGAACCCAACTTTCTTTTTTTAACATTCGAAAACAAAATTTGAATTCTTTTTCATTTGGCTAGAAGTGTGCGGCTTTTAGTCAATGGTCGACTCATTCTGTTCCATGCTGCTCGCACATTCCACACCACATTTTTATTCTGCATTTTTCAAGTTTGCTACCGAAGTCACCATAATTTATTACAGTTTCCCACCTTTTTCATATTCAAGTCCAGCAGAAGGCTTCTGCCATTGTGGATATTTAAGACTAACCATTTAACTTCAGGAAGCAACTGGCAGGATTTTTATGCCATCGACGGTGCTCAGGTTCAAAGTCGCCTGGAAATTTTATTTCCTATAATAAATTTTTCGTGCGAAATTTTTTTTTTACAGGAATATTTTATCAAATTTATATCTTTTATAGGAAATTTTTTTTGTCAAAACCTTTATTTCTCAGCAAAATTTTTATCAAAAATTTTAATTTTTTATTAAGAAATTTTGTCAAAATTTTATCTTTCTATAAAAAAAATTTGTCAAAATTTTTATCCAATATGGAAAATTTTGTCCAAAATTTTTATTTCTATAGAAATTTTTGTCAAAATTTTATTCAATAGAAAATTTTGTCCAAAAATTTTATTTGCTATTAGAAAATTTTCGTCAAATTTTTATTTCAATAGAAAATTTTGGTCAAATTTTATTTCTATAGAAAATTTTGTCAAAATTTTATTGTATATAGGAAATTTTGTCAAATTTTTATTTCACATATATTTTCTTCAAAATTTCTATCTCTATAAAACAAATTTTAATATATTTCTTATAAGAAAATTTGTCAGAATTCTTTTATTTCTATTGAAATGGCTGTCAAAATTTCATTTACATAGAAAAGATGCTGTCCCAAACATTTTATTCTTTATAGAAAAATTTGTTCCAAAATTTATAGAACAAACTTTGGCTACAAAAATTTACTTTCCATAAAAAAAATTTTGTCAAAATTTTACTATCCTATGGAAAATTTTATAAAATTTATATTTCTATTAGTAAAATTTTGTTCAACAATTTTCATTCGTATATAAAATTTTGTCAAAATTTTATTATCTAATATAAAAATTTTGTCAACAATTTGTACCTTTCATAGAAAATTTTGGGCAAACCAATTGATTTCAATGGAAAATTTCTGCAAAAGTTATTTTTTACAGAAAAATTTTCCAAAAATTCTTATTTCCATAGCAACAATTTTAGTCAAAATTTATATTTCTACAGAACACTCTTGCTTCAAAATTTTTATTTTCGTATCGAAAATTTGTTGTCATAATTTGTATTCATCTACCTACTCAAAATTTTCTTAACACATCCTTATTTCTATAGAAAATTTTGTCAAAATTTCTATTTCTGTAGAAAATTTTTGTCACACTATTTTATTTCCACTAGAAAATTTTATCAAAATTTTATTGTTTATAGATAACTTTTGTCAAAAATTTATTCCGTATAGAATATTTGTCCGAAAATTTTTTTCTATATTAAAATTTATCCAAATTTTACTTTCTATCGAAAATGTTGTCAAATTTTTATTCTAAAGAAAATTTTTGTAAAATTTTATGTTCTTTCAGAAAATTGTCGTTCAAACTGTTTCTTTTCTACATAATATTTTTATCAAAATTTTATTTCTATAAAAAATTTTTAATATTATTTCTATAGAAAATGTTGTCAAAATTTCTATTTCTATTTGAAAATTGTTCAACATTTCACTTACAGAATAGAAATTGGTGTCCAAAAACTTTATTGCTACCTAG
>PGFW01057050.1:9219-19510 GCA_003123925.1 Haematobia irritans | reverse complement strand
GTAAGAATCATATACTTAGCATTTGAGACAATGTCAAGGACGGGAAAGCCAGTTTTTAAGCAAAACTGGCCACGAAGAATATTAAATACACTACAAAATAAATTTGATTAAATATAATAGATAACGAAATTTCATTTAAAAGATTTCAGATGCATATAAGCTAAAAAAAATGCCTATATAGGCTCTTAATGCCATTTGCATTTATTGACATTAAGCGTTTTGGCCACACAATCAGCTTGAAAATTTGTCAACATTGTATTTTCTTTAGCGCACAATTTTTCTCAAAAAATTATTTTCTATAGAAAAATTTTTTTCAAAATTTTATTTCTATAGCCAAAATTTTTGTCAATAGTTTTTATTTCTATTAGGAAAAATTTTGCTCAAAGCTTTTATTTCTATAGAACAAAATTTCTCAAAATTTTCCTAATATCTATAGAAATTTTGCCAAAATTTATTATTTCTATAGAAAATTTTTGTCAAATTTTATTTCTAATAGAAAATATTGTCAAATTTTATTTTCTATAGGAAAAATTTTCTCAACAAATTTTGTTTCTATACGCGAAAATTTTCTCAAAATTTTATTTTCTAAAGAAAAATTTTGTTCAAAATTTCTGTATTTCTAAACCGAAAATTTTTGTCCAAAATTTTTAGTTTCTATAGCGAAAATTTTTGCCCAAAATTTTTATTTCTATAGCAAAAATTTGCCTCAAAATTGGCTATTTCTATTGAAAAATTTTTCAAAATCTTTATTTCTATTCCGAAAATTTTGTTCAAAATTTTATTTCTATAGAAAATTTTACCATTAATTTTAATTTCTCATAGACAAATTTTTGTCATAAATTTAATATTTCTATAGACAATTTCTCAAAAATTTTATTTTCTATAGGAAAATTCTGCTCAAAATTTTACTTTTTTGTTATTAAGAAATTTTATGACATGAATTTGTTTTTGCTATTTAGAAAAATTTTGTTAAATTTTCTTTTGCTATAGAAACATTTTAGTTCAAAATTCTTATTTCTATTGCAATTTTTGTTCAAACATTTGTTTTTTCGCAACTATAGAAAATTTTTGTCAAAATTTTTATTTCTTCATATAGAAAATTTTGCCAAAATTTAAGTTTTCTATCCAGAAAATTTTCGCCCAAAATTTTATTTTCTATAGAAAATTATTGCCAAAATTTTATTTCTATAGAAAATTTTGCCAAAATTTTTATTTTCTGTAGAACAATTTTTCTCAAATTTTATTTCTATTAGAAAAATTTTTTCTCAAAATTTTATTTCCATAAAAAAATTTTGTCAAAATTCTATATATCGATAGAAAATTTTTCGTTCAAAATTTTACTTGTTTGCTATAGAAAATTTTGCAAATTTTTATTTCTCATTCTTTTCGTTTGTTATTGTTGGTGGGCGCGCTGTTGTTCTTTAAGCCATTGTTGATTGTTTTTTTATTGCCCAGCTTAAAAACCATACATTGACTAAACTACAAGGTGTAAGCTTAGATAATGTTTGTTTTGGAATTTATTTCAGCGAATAAGCCGGCCTATCAATGTAATGCCTTTTTTCAGCAGGCGTTCAAGTGTGCCGCCTTTATTGTTTGGTTTAATGAAACCGCCCTGAATTTTATTCTGATAATTGCGTTTGATAGTTTTGCTGCAAGTAGAGGCATGCTGCCATGAGAGAATGTGCGTAATCCGCAAACGTGCGTCCATCCAACCATCTTGCCAGTCTATAGGGCTGTTGCCCGAATAAATTTGACAAACATCATCCTTTTGCTCTGTTGCACCCGGCTTTAAAGCCCTACACTCATGTTAGCTTTAGTCAATGTATAGCGTTTTAAGCTTGCAATTAAAAAACAACAACAAAATTTTTATTTCTATAAGAAAATTTTCTCAACAATTTATTACTTTCCAATAGAAAAAATTTTGCGCCAAAATTTTGAAATTTCTATTTTTTCTAAAAAATGTTCTCAAAATTTATTTTATAGAAATTTTTCAAAATTTTTATTTCTATAGAAAATTTTTCCAAAAATTTTTATTCTATAGAAAATTTTTCAAAATTTTTTGTCTATATAAAATTTTTAAATTTTTTTGCTTGAAAATTTTTAAAATTTTTCTTTCAAATTTTGTTAAGATTTGTTTTTGCATAGTTTTGTAATTTTATTCTGTATAAAATGTTATGTCAACTTTTATTTCTACTAGAAAAATTTTGTCAAAATTTTATTTCTATAGAAAATTTTTTCTAAAAATTTTATTTCTATAGAAAAATTTTGTCCAAAATTGTTTGTCTATAGAAAATATTTTGCCCAAAATGTTTTTTTATAGAAAATTTTTGATAAATTTTTTTGCTATTACAAAATTTTGTCAAACTTATTTCTATATGCAAATTTTGTCAGATTTGTTTTTCTATAGAAAGTTTTGTCAAAATTTTATTTCTGTATAAATCGTTGTGTCAAAAATTTTTATTTCTATAGAAAATTTTGTCCAAAAATTTTATTTCTATAGAAATTTTTACTCAAAATTTTATTTCTATAGAAAATTTTTCCCATAATTTGTTTTTGCTATAGAAAATTTTCGTCAAAATTTTTTTGCCTATAAAAATTTTTGTTCAAAATTTTTTTTGCTATTAGATTAATTTTGTATTCTTATAATTTTTTTAGCTATAGCAAATTTGTTCAAAACATTTTTTTGCCATAGAAAATTTGCTCCAAATGATTTTATGCTATTAGAAATTTTGGTATATAATTTTGTTATAAATTTTTGTTATAATTTTGTCTCAAAATTTTTTTGCTATAGAAAAGTTTGTCAAAATCTCCTATTTCTATGTGCCATACTATTGATATTTAAGCGTTTTGGCCACACTATACTGATTGAAAATTTTGCTAAACATTCTATTTTTATTAAGAAAATTTTGTCAAAATGTTTATTTCTTTTGCCAATTTTGTCAAAAATCTTTATTTCCAAAGAATATTTTGTCAAAAATTCCATCTTTCTATAGCAAAATTTTGCCTGTTAAAAAATTTATTCCTCCATAGAAATTTTTGCTTCAAAATTTATTTCCTATAGAAAATTTTTGACAAAATTTTATTTCTATTCGAAATTCTTTGTCAAACATGTATATGCCCCTGACAACTTTTTTCTCATTTTCCCCGTAAAGAAACAATTCCTAGACTAAACAAAAGTTAAAACTATTGCCAAAGATATTATTTCACTATGTCCAGTTCATTTCAAAATTATATATTATCTCTAAAAAATGTTTTCCATTTCTAGTTGAGCAAATCTTTCAACGTTTCGGTTGGAAACGAACCGGCTTCCCGAATCAATGAAAAAAAACTTGTACAGCTAAACACCATAGAGATGAGGGAAAAAGCATAATATTATACGTAAAAGATAAGTGCCCCCTACAATTACTAATGCAATTGAAAAAATACCGCGAAAAATAAATGGAGATTAGATGATGATGAAATTGGGCGGCCCAAAAAACCAGAAGGTACAATAGGTAAATAGCGCGCACAACAAATAATGAAAATAATAACTTTAAATATTTTAAATTATTTTGCTCTTTTTATATAGATGAGCTTGCCTTAGCATATCTGCTGCGAAATCCATTAAGCCGCCTCAATTATTCCTTTTTCTAATGTGCGCTGGTTTTTGAGACTTCAGCTGCCCACCATTGCTTTTACCCTATATGAAATTATCAAAATACCCGAATCGGTTACAGAAGGCTCAAGCATGATGATCGAGCAAGCTTTGGTCCTAAACATGAATCAAATACCTATGACGCGCCTTAAAAACATATGAAATTTTTGGATTTACTTTGGTGGTTTTACATTGGAAACAGCCAAGAAATATATTCCTGGTTTCTGCCCAATTTTTAAATCCGGTGAAATGTACAAAAGATTAATATACCATTACCCGCACTGGGCCAATTCACTATCAAAAAGAGGCCGTCACACCCATCTATTATTCCAATAACTTCGCGTACTTACATCCGAGGATGCAAGAATATTTCCCCTAATGCCATTTGAGCTTCACAACCCCTGAACGATTCTTAGTGAGGATTTATGATACCATTGGCCGCTATATTTGCCCTTCTGAGAGGGGTCCAAGACATTGTATACCAGTTAAGAAGAAAATTAATGTATAGGTTAAAGGATAGTCTTTTTCCACTGAGCGATTACAATCAAAAAGTGACTTGATGTGAAGGCTGAGACCACCGATTGTGAATTAGCAAGCTAATGCGTACTCATGAAAACGGTTGAATGGCTCTACGCGTTAACTCCAGATAAATATTCTCTTTTATAAGCTTGGAACAGGCCTTCAAAAGCCCTTCCAATCGAAATCTGAGCTATAGAAGAATTTTATCATATATTTAAGTGTGCATCGTTTAGTCACACGATACAAAATTGTCGCGGTTCTGATTCATTGGCTCTGAAAAATATAATTGATAAATGTGTGTTAATATAATTTATAATGCCGCATCTTTTTTATAAAATAACAACACGGGCGCTCGCTGTTTTTTGTTTGCGTTAGCGCCACATATTTCCAATTGAAAGAAAATTGGGCGATTCTGTCCAGACGATGACGCCAAAGTGCGCACTAATTATGTTAGGAGTCGCGGAACACATGAGTTACACTTTTGAGTAGCATTTCGGTATCTACTACCATTTCACGCTAGTTTGCGTCACACCACACATCAATTCCAATTTAGAAAGATATTGGACCGTTTCTCTCTAGTACGAGTGTGTCCATTAACACAAAATGGGACAATTATCTGGACCTCGTCAGCGGTAAGGACCAAAGTTGCAACCCAAGCAGCCATAAATATCTAAAATAATTTTACCAAAAAACTACCAAATAAAGTAATCTACTTATTTGCCAAATTTTCTTTCTATAAAAATTTTGAACATTTATCTATACAAAATTTTATTTCATATTTAGCCAATTTTTATTAGCATTGTAAAAACTTTTGTCAAAATTTACTTTCTAAATAGAAAATTTGTCAAAATTTTGATTTCTATGAAAAATGAAAATTTATTATTTGATCTCAAAATTTTCTATAACATTTTTTCTTATGAATGTTGCTCGAAAATTTTTGCTTGAAAATTTTTTTTCATTTTAGCAAAAAATGTTTTTGTCGAAAACTTTTGTCCAAATTTCTATTTTATACGAAAATTTTGTCATTTTTTAACATTCACTTTCTATTTAGAAATACTATTTTATGCTGATCAAAAACATCATTGTTATTTATAAGCAACAATACATCCACGGTCAAATTTTACTTATCTATTAGAATTGTCATTTAGTACATTATTTAGTCAATGCATTGTATTTCTATAGCTAATTTGTCAAAAAACATATGATTCTAGAGAAACCACATAAACAAATGTCAAAATTTTATTTCTATAGAATAAGTTTTGTCAAAATTGTATTTTCTATATAGAAAATTTTGGTCAAAATTTGATTTTCTTAGACAAGATTTTGTCAAAATTTTGATTTCATATAGAAAATTTTGTTACAAAATTGTTATTTCTATTAGAAAATATATGTACTTACGTTACAAATATCTCCTTTACTGCCAAACTCTTGAATGATCCATCTTCTGGCAACATCGATTCGATATGATCCACCATTCGGAAGGATACATCACTAATGGTACCAAACATTCCTTTTAATTTCCCCGAAGTAAATGATGGTGTCAATTTTGTACGTAATGCTTTCCAATGTTGTCCTTTAAGATTTAATAGACTTGCAGACATGGGATCATGTATTTCATCCACATAAATGCCACGATCATGAAAACTTGCAAAATCCTTAGAGAGCATTTGGCGAGCTAAATGAGCATCACGTATTAATAAAGCAGGACGATTTATGAGATATATGCCAACAAATGGATGATCTTTTGTTTCTGTATAGACATCGTATATGGCCATTCCAACAGATTTTTTCCAAGTTCTTATGACGGGATCCAAAACACCAAAGGGTCCTTGTGCTTCGATGCAAGGGACACTCAAACGTTGCCAATGTTTATAGGGCCATTTTAAATATAAAACTACGAATGTACACAAGGCAATGAATAAAAATAAAAACATTTTTGGAAATTTCCAATAGTTCCGCGTTTCTTGATTAAATTCTTCTTCACTGTTCGAAATCTAAAACTAAACTGCAAATTTGTTTGCCTTTTTTGGAAACTATATTTATACCTACCTAAGTTTAATAATGACCTGCTTTGCCCTTATCTCTAAATATTCCATTAAATAAACTCATATTGACATTACATTTGACCTCTTATCAGACAATATTTCCAAAATTCCTAAGCGTGGTTTTAGAAGTATTTGTTGTATAGAGTAATCTGCTGAGTCAGCATCTCATTATCAACAAAAAGTTGACTAAATATTTTGGGTTAAAAAAATTTAAATGAAAGTCATTAAGTCCGGGTTTTGTATATATAATTCTCACTTAAAATTAAACAATTTTCAAATCAAATCTTGAAATCAAATTCGGACCAGACCGACGACCCTTAAATACCCATCACCATGGATCAAATGGAAAAAAATTTACCAAAAAACTACCAAACAATTTTATTTTATTTTTATTTTTACAAAACTTTTATTTCTATAGAAAATTTTTTGGCAAAAAATTTTTTTTATTTCTACATATATTTTTATGTAAAAAAAAATTTGTCTTCAAAATTATTTCTAAAGAAAATTTTTTTAACATTGTATTTCTATAGAAAACATTTCTCTAAATTTTATTTCTATAAGATAATTTTGTCAACATTTTGTTTCTATAGAGAATTTTGACAACATTTTTATAAAATTTTATTTCTATAAAATTTTGTCGACATTTTATTTCAATAGAAAATTTTGTCGAAATTTTATTTTTATAGAACATTTTGTCGAAATTTTAATTTTATAGAAATTTTGTCGAAATTTTTAATTCTATGAAAAATGTTTGTAAAAATTTTATTTCTATAGAAAAAATTGTCAAAATTTTTATTTCTATAGAAATTTTTGTCAAATTTTATGTCTATAAACAATTTTTGTCAAAATTTTATTTCTATACAAAATTTTCTCAGAATTTTTATTCTATAAATTTTTCTCAAATGTTGTATAGAAAATTTTTTCAAAATTTTGTTTCTATAAAAAATTTTCAGCCAAAATTTTATTTCTATAAAAATTTTCTCTACATTTTTTTCCAAAGAAAATTTTTTCTCAAAGATTTTATTTCTAATAGAATTTTTTCAAAATTTTATTTTATTTTATTTTACAAAATTTTATTTCTATAGAAAATTTTGGCAAAATTTATTTCTTACATATAAACATTTCCAACATTTATTTCTATAGAAATTTTCTCAAATTTTTTTCTAATAGAAAAATTTCTTCTCAAATTATTTCTATAGAAAATTTGTCAACATTTTTCTATAGAGAATTTTGAAAATTTTCTCAAAATTTTATTTCTTTATGAAAATTTTGTCGAAATTTTATTTCTATAGAAAATTTGTCGAAATTTTATTTTTATAGGAAAATTTTCAAAATTTTATTTTTTATAAAATTTTGTCGAAATTTTATTCTATAGAAAATTTTGTCAAATTTATTTCTATAGAAATTTGTCAGAAATTTTATTTCTATAAGAATATTTTCTCAAAATTTATGTTATACACATATTTTGTCAACATTTTATTTCTATTACAAATTTTCTCAAAATTGTATCTTCTTATACAAAAATGTTCCAAAATTTTTTTTATAGAAAATTCACCTTCACCATTTAGTAGATGTGTGGCGTGAGTTTTTCAACTGCCTATGTAGAATCGGCTTGTTTCATATTTTATGACCTGTAACCTTTGCTGCATCTACATTTGCTTTAGTAATTACATATTTAATTGTCAGCAACTGCAATTTTTCAATCTGGCAATGAAGGTTAGTACAGCCAAAAACCATTTGAAATGTATGCAAGAAATGTGTAGAGATGTTGATGTGTCCATCAACATTGAAAATACGCATGAATACATTATTCAATCAATGGTCGACGTAGTCTAAGAGGCAATTTCGACAAAGGTTGCTTTTTTGGCTTTATACGTTTTGATTTTGTTTGTAGATAGGCAAATACAAAGGAATAAAAATAATTATTTACTTTCGTAAATTTCAAAATATTACAGAGATGTTATAAAATCGACAAATATCGATTTAATTATCCGAGTATAAAACCATGATTGAACCTTCCCTTAGCGGATGTTGGTATTGATTCCGTGCCAAAGATGCGGCTTCTTTAAAATAAAGACATTTTTAGTGATCTATCTGGCTTTAAATTTAGGATCAATAAAATTAAAAATAGTATACAGATCAATATAAATTTTTATGCATTTATAGAATTTTAATTTTGACAAAATTTTCTATAGAAATACAATTTTGACAAAATTTTCTATAGAAATAAAATGTTGAGAAAATTTTCTATAGAAATAAAATGTTGAGAAAATTTTCTATAGAAATAAAATTTTGACAAAATTTTCTATAGAAATAAAATTTTGACAAAATTTTCTATAGAAATAAAATTTTGACAAAATTTCTATAGAAATAAAATTTTTTTTTGAAAAAATTTTCAATAGAAATAAAATTTTGAAAAAAATTTTCTTAAAGAAATAAAATTTTACAAAATTTTATAGAAATAAAATTTTGACAAAATATTTATAGAAATAAAATTTGATAAATTTTCTATAGAAAATAAATTTTGACAAAAAATATGTCTGATACATATATGATTTAGATTATAAAAACCAGTAACGATATTGAATTGGAAATGCCTGCAAAAATTCAACAAGTTGAAACATTTTTATTACTGACAATTTTTTTCTACCTCCTTTACGGAATTTTGAAATGAAAATCCCCTTTCAAGAATGGAGTAATCATAATTAAATTTTCATAATAATTTATATGATGACTTGAGCAAAAATGACATGAACTCTTTCACATATAGTTAAGCTTATCCTAATCTCCTCCTTCCACTTATTGGTAACTGTTTTCTGTTTTTTTTTTTTTAATCGACTTTAATCATATTTTGTACACAAATTTTTACCTTAATGCCATCAATCAGCTTCCTTTTCAACACCTGCCCACTTATGAACTGCTGCCGGAGATAAACTCGTATTTATGTGGTGTCTTCTCATTATTTTTTTATTGAAAAAAAAATGAATGCGTTTCTGGTAGCCTTAATGGATTAAGCAAAAAATAAAAACAGAACTCCCCAAAAAACAAAACAGGTGTACTCGTAATGACCCACCACAAATCATCTCAAGGAGAAAATTGACAGAAAGGTTCAAATGAAAACCGGTATGAAATTTTGGTTTTCTTGTATTAATGAAAGTCATTGTAATTTTGGAGAACATTATTTCATATTTCTTGACGCTTTACATGGCATTGACATAAGCTTCCAGAAGTGCATATGAATGAATCAACATTCTATGAAAACTACTTTTTTATTCATTAATGCATTTCTCTATAGAAATAAAATTTTGATAAAAAATTTATAGAAATAAAATTTTTAGAAATAATTCTATAGAAATAAAATTTTGGACAAATTTTCTATAGAATAACATTTGAGAAAATTTTTTATAGAATAAAATTTTTAGAAAATTTTCTATAGAAATAAAATTTTGACAAAATTTTCTATAGAAATAAAATTTTGACAAAATTTTCTATAGAAATAAAATTATGAAAAAATTTTCTATAGAAATAAAATTTTGACAAAATTTTCTATAGAAATAAAATTTTGACAAAATTTTCTATAGAAATAAAATTTTGAAAAAATTTTGTATAGAAATAAAATTTGGAGAAAAATTTTCTATAGAAATAAAATTTTGACAAAATTTTCGCATAAAGAAATAATATTTTTGAGAAATTTTCTATAGAAATAAAATTTTGACAAAATTTTCTATAGAACTAAAATTTTGACAAATTTTGTAATAGAAATAAAATTTTGACAAAACTTTCTAGAGAAATAAAATTTGACGAAAAAATTTCTATAGAAAAATAAAATTTGGAAAAAATTCTATAGAAATAATTTGGACAAATTTTTCTAACAGAAATAAAATTTTTGCAAAATTAAATATTTTTGTTTGGTAGGTTTTATGGAAAAATTCAAAATTTATAAACAATGTACAAATTCATATTATTTTGTGAATATGTCATTACACTGCTTATACTTAGGTCGGATTAGAAACTTTCTGTTTTTCTTTAACAACATGGTGCGAAATATTCGACTAAAAAGGTAATTGATCTTGTTCAACCAACAACGCACTCC
>PGFW01057049.1:5000-11917 GCA_003123925.1 Haematobia irritans | reverse complement strand
GAAACCGCCTCGTATTTTGTACATAGGCCTGTGCTAAGAGTTTTTAAAAATGCTTCATACGAAAAAAGGGCAAAAACTTTTGTCCGGTCTACCAGTGGTCTAAGTCATTTTTTAGCCATATTCTATTTCACTATTTGAATTCGTACATACTAAAAAAAATGCGGTCTACAATATGCTTAAAACATGATTTTAAGACTGCAAAAAAGTGAATCTTCATACGAAGTTTTGGAAAAATTTAATGTGATCTGAAGATGCTCCTTCCAGAGCATGCGATTATTTTCCATTTCATTATTTCTTGTCCATTTCTCGGGCATGTAGAAAAAAGGGGGACAAATAAGAAATTAATTGTTAAATTTTTTTTGAAAATTTGAGTGAGTTTTATGCGGCATATGCCAGTACGATCATTTAATTGTAGCATTTAAAATCCGAAAATTGTTTTTATATTATTTATTAAATGAATATTTATTTTAGCCGGTTTGTTAGGGGTCAGTTATATGATGACAACAAACAAAACACACAACACACACAAAACACAAAACTCAGTATTGTTACGGAAGCGCTCGTATCACTTCCAGCTGTTCCCTGTATTATCCTTTAGAAGGTAATGGGATCCGTTTTTCTTTCATGCTCTTCGCCGATCTTTCTGGAGTGTAGCTTACGGAACATACTCCGCCTTCATCAGGGTCTCTCGGTTAGCAGTTTTAAAAGAAGACGACATGAATGGTAAGCTTTCGTTGACCGACTCTGAAGGATGATCACCTCACGACGAAGAACTTCAGGGAATTACTTTGAGGAATCGCAGATGCAACCTTTGTGGCTCTATATGTCCATTTTTTATTCCCAAGAATTGTTGTCATCCTCTACAACCTCAACCTAACCAGGACATAACACCTACATTTAGGATGTCGGTGCCTCGAGTTTCGTCATAACCGCTCATCTTTTCTTAAAGATATTTTGATTTACCAGCAGTTAATACTTTAAGATTCAACTTGATATATGTCAATGGTTTTCGCGTATTTGCTGCAAGAAAGAAAATAAATCTTAATTATTTTAGCCTTTTCAGTTTTTATCAGGCGGGCTGTGGAGCGGAGTCGGAGTCTTCGGAGTCGGGAGTCTAGAAGATTTTGGCTTGGAGTCGGAGTCGCTAAAAATTTTGCCTCGACTCCGCACTCCGGCTAAACCAAATTTTTTTAAAACACTTTTACATTTTTGTAATAAGCAAGTTATTACGCAAATTAGTTTCCATTTGCGTTATTCATTCGATCAATGTACAGCATTTTTGATTGTAAATGAAAAAATCAACTTCCAATTACGCGCCTAATTTTTTTAATGCTTTCTAGAATGTTAGACTAGCAGATGGGGCTGGATCGATCCATTTTAATGTCCAAATATTCAATTTATTTGACAATATTCGAACAATCGAAATTATTTTCTTTTATTTAATTTAAGGCCATATAACATATGTGCGAATATTGGACATGATAAATTTTTTCAAAGTTGCTTTTTTTATAGAAAATTGTTCAAAATAAATGACGCACGTTATTTCTAATAAAAAGTTTTTCTCAAAAATTTTTATTTCCTATAAAAAAATTTATTCAAAACTTTATTAATATAGAAAATGTATTCAAAATTTTATTACTATAGAAATATTTTTTTTAATAGAAATTTCGTCAAAATTTTATTTCTACTAGAAAATTGAGCTCAAAAGTTTTGTTCTATTAGAAATATTTTGCAAAACTTTTATTTCTATAGAAAATTTTGCAAAATTTTGTTTGTTACACTAAAAATTTTTTTCAAAATTTTATTTTCTATTGATTAATTTTCTTTTCTATAAAAATTTAAAGTCAAAATTTTATTTCTATTAGAAAATTTTGCCAAAATTTTATAGTAATAGATTTTTTTATTAGAAAAATTTGTGGTTCAAAATTTTATTTCTTAAAAGAAAGTTTTGCGAAAATTTTATAGTAATTGATTTTTTTATTGGAAAATTTGGTTCAAAATTTTATTTCTATAGAAAATTTTAGTACAAAAATTTTGTTTCTGATAGACTATTTTGCAGAATTTTATTATACTACACAAAATTTTCTAAAAATTGTATTTTTATTAATTAATCTTTTCAAAATTTTATTTCTATAAGAAAAAAATTGTCAATTTTTTTTTCTTACTGCCATGCTCACTGAATACTCACTGCTTTATAAAAAATGCTATTCAAAAATTTTATTACTATTTAGGATATTTTTTCTATATAAAATTTAGTCAAAATTTATTCTATAGAAATTTAGCTCAAAATTTTGTTTCTAATAGAAATATTTGCAAAATTTTATTTTCCTATAGAAAATTTTGCAAAAGACAATTTTTTTAATTGTATTTCTATTTGATAATTTTTTTCAAACTTTTATTTCTATAAAAAAATCTTGCCGCCTTTGCCCTTTTTGCGCTGCACGCGCCGCTACAATGCAAAGTATTCAACCGTGTATTTCCTAGGACCGAGAGCGTCCGCGTAAACCGCTGAACCATTTTCATGCTTGGATGTTTGAACTGAACAACTGCTCACATGAACTTGGAATTTCCCAGTAAGTGTGAGTCATTAACTCGCCATTGATTCGTCCCTGCCCTTTGTACACACCGCCCGTCAATTGTAAGGAAGAAATCCTCTAGATCCTTTAGAGGGTTTCACCTTAAAGGGTTTTTTTTTATTTTATATTTATTTAATTTTGTATTTTATTTCCTCGACAGGGATAAAAAAAAATTTTATTCAAAATTTTATTTCTATATATTTGGTCAAAATTTGATTTCTATAGGAAATTTTGCCAAAGTCTTATTTCTATAGAAAATTTAGTCAAAATTTTGTTTCTGTAGAAAATTTTGCAAAATTTTATTTCTATATAAAATTTTGTAAAATTTTATTTACTACACAAAAATTTTTCCAAAATTGTATGCTCACTGATACTCACTGCTAAGTCGAAAACTTGTAGAAATGACTCAAAATTTCAAATTTTTCAATGAATGAATCATAAATGCATTTTGCGAAATTTGTAAACAATTATAAATATTTCCCAAATATTGTCCGAGATTTTGTAGAAGTCTGATTTGAGATTTTATCAAAATGTAGATCTAGATACAAAGTTGTGCAGAGTATATTATAATCGGTCCGCCCGACTTTAGACTTTCCTTGCATTTTTATTTTTTGTTAAAATTGTGTTACGTCCCATAACGTTAGATATAAATTTTAAGTACATAGATTTTGTAGAAGTATATACAATTTTGTCTAAATCGATTCAGATTCAAATTCATGCAAATGGGAATATAAACCTTTATATAGCTCGCAACAAATTTAAAGGATTTGAGATAGTATCAATAATTTTGGTCCACAAATATATACTGTTTGTATCTTCTCATATTATTATGGATATTTATATCATTATTTTATTTATTAAACATTGCCCTATATTTGAAATATAGATTTCAATTGGCATTCACATTAGATGCCTTTTAAGACCTTTTTTTGCACACATAAATAAATACGATACTTTATATCGATCACTTACGGTACCCACACAATAGAACTACAAATTAGTGGTATTAAAATGAGATTTAGTTATATTACCCGGAGTCGACTCCGGAGTCGGAGTCGAGCTGATGAGAAATGCTGGAGTCGGAGTCGAGCAAAATTGGCTCGACTCCACAGCCCTGGTTTTTATACAAATCACCTGGTCAGAATTTTAAACGTCTTATAGTCTGAAACTGATTTGGTACATGTTATAAATGGAGAGGCCCCTCGACTTTCGAGGACTGCTTTGCAACATCCAATGCAAATATTTGTTGAAAATGATTATAAAATTTATAATATTAGGGGAATATTTTAAGTTAACATATTATACACTGAGGTATACACCAAAATATGTTTTGTGAAATACGATTGAATTCATTTTACAAACCATTATGGGGGAAAAAATTATAATTCAATGAATTAAAAATAAAAACAACTTCTATTTTTACCCATATTATTCTGTATGTCTTTTATGAAAGGTATCTTAAAGTGGACTTTACTGTGAATTATCTCTTAATAATATAGACTTTTCCTCTAAGAAACATAAGTATTTTTTATTATTTTAAGCTTCTTTTCTTAATTGCGTTCGTTTTTTGTCCGTTATTAACTTCGCTAATGAATCAGATTAAGCATTTATCATGGGACCCGATATTCATCAATTCCAAGGTGCAAATCACCCATTATGACCAAAAATGTAATTTGGTTTTATTGCTTATATAAATATCATGCTATATTTCGATTTCCTTTCAGCAACAATAACAGCAGTCACTGAACCTAACCCAAAATTGCTATAAAATAGAAAGCCAGCATTTGGAAAACCGTAAAATGTGAGAATCACCTGTTGTAAAACGTAACTCCAGATCCATTCATTGCTTCATTTGAGGGGCAAACAATCAAATCTATTACCGCCTTTTTGCTTAAGGGTGGTTAATTCCTTTTTTTTAATTTTACGATGAACATTAAATTATCCATAAATGTGAAAGGCGAAGCACGCAACCAAACCTGCAATCGACAACTTTTAACCGAACTCTCTTAAGATTTCATTGCAAAAGTCGTTAGGATGATTTTTTGTTTCGCTTAGAGCCACTAAACCAAACACAAAATTTTATCGTCTGCTTTACATCAAGCCAAAAAAATATTATGAAATAAGAAAAGTGAAATATGATTGAAGGAGCAAAAAAAGGAAGAAAATTAAAAAAAATATGTGTATATATTTGTAGGGAAGAGTCGAATTGCAACTCACTCTACTTAAGCACAGTGAACTGACTGACTATGGTTACGGCCAAATATTGACTTGAATCGAATCGTTTTTTTTGTGTGGTGAAAGTCACCTCGGCTGCAATGATTAGCAGGCCTGCAGCTTGCATTCTAGGTACGTCTGCCACATCCGCCATAATTCCCCCGATTAGGTCTAGAGTGCGAATATGTTTATTGGCATACAAAGGATCGTGGGTGTAATCCTAGTTTTGACGTTACACCAAAATCTTTGTCAGTGGTGGATTATCCCCTCTTATCAATGCTGGTGATACGGTCAAAATTTGGTCAATATAAACTTGACGTATTTCTTTCAATTTTGGATTTAGAAAACCTGAAACCCCACCATTTTGAAGGTTTTGATTTTGGAATTCACCCTTCAGTTGCCAAAATGCCGTCCAAGCAAGAAGAGCAGCGTATCAAAATTTTGCTCGCGCATCGCCGAAAATCCGAGCTACTCGCACGCAAAGCTGGCAAAATCGCTAAAACCGCCTGCCAAATCAACCGTTAACAATGTAATTAAAGTGTTTGGGAACGTTTGTCGATAGCAGGAAGTCTGGATCGCGGAGGAAATCGAAAACCGGAACCCGCTGAGACGACAAAGAGAGTGCGGTAGTTTCAAGCAACCCTAACCTCTCTCGCATCCAGGATGCCGCAATTAAGCTGGGTGCTATCGCTACAACCGTGCATACCGAGCCAAAAAACGAGCCGGACTATCGACTTACAAGAACGGTAGTGACTCCAAATCGCGATGATAAACAAAATAACGACGGCCAAAAGCGCGATCCCGGAGGCTGCTACACGACGGCGATGCTTGACGAGTTTGACCTGCCGTGGGTAATGGACGACGAAAACCTAACGGTTCAAAGCGACTACAAGGCAGCTTCCGGGACAGGAGTTTTATACGGCAAAGAATGGCGAAAGGTAAGCAGATATTTTTCAAGCACACATAAAAACAGTTCAAAGTTCCGGCAAAGAAATGATCTGGCTGTGGCCAAGCCATCTGCTACCTGTGGCCTTGAAAATCAGCATTTTCATAGCTTCACAGGACTTGTCAAACAAGAAATTTACGTGAAGACGCTGCTTTGAAGAAGAAACGTCTTGCTGCCTTTCCTGAAGAAACACGGTTGTTCCGTACTGGTTTGGCGGATTGGTATCTTTGCCATTACCGCGTAAAAAAGGCCATGGAGTGGTTACGCCGCCACATCGTACAGGTGTGCTTCCCAAGGACAAGAACCCTCCCAAACACCGCCAGCAGCTCCGCCAATTGAGATAATACTGGGCTATTGTTCAAGCAAGAACCTAAAGAAACAAAAAAAAACTGCTAAGGACGAGCCAGCCAACTTCAAGGCAAAACTGCGCTTTTCTGCGGCGAAGAGGTGGGACAAGGCTGGCTGCCTACAAAATACTGATGGCAGGTGTCAGCGTGAGGCCGCGCAATTCGGGATTAGAAAAGCGAAAGCCTAACTGCATATTTTCCTGAATTTTATACTAATTGAACTTGAAATAAGAAATTTAATTATGATTTTTTAAATAAAACGATTTCACGATTTTACACGTGTTTTCCCTTGACCAAATTTTGACCGTAATTCGCCTTTAGGAGTACAGTGCGTAGAAATTAGGCTGCCACAATACCTAACGTAACCTAGAAGACTTTTTGCGCCACAATGCTGCTTTCATTATTTGTTTAGCTTTTTTGCTTTATTGAAAATGTTCAAATTTGCCACAAACATGCCTACTACACTTTGGAAGTTTTTGTTTCCCTGCGTATTCCTGGGGGGTATTGCAATATCACTGCCTCTTCCAATCTTCAGCTCCATTAATCTTCTTATGATGTCACAAGCTTTTCAAATTCGCGCCACTGAAAAATTGTCGCAATTTACAAAATATTAAGGACATATTTTATTTAAATAAATGAAATTTTATCAATTAAAATTTTATAATTCTTGTTGCTTAAAAAAAGAATAAATTTAAGACACACATTTTGAATTTGTTTTCCCTCCGATAGAGTTGTAATCCTTTGAACCAAATATTTCCTTAAAGTAAAGAAGATTTAAAGCAAATCGTTCCATAAACTATGTTAAATCATAGAATTTAATATATAAAAACGCTT
>PGFW01057042.1:19421-30644 GCA_003123925.1 Haematobia irritans | reverse complement strand
AGGAAGGAAATGAGGTGGGAAAAATCCTCGTATGATATATCCATAAAAAAATCAGCATATAAGATCCAAAATTTAGTCATCTCAGCCGCCAGTGTCTACACTGCAGACTATGGGAAATTCGTACTGGCCAACGATTTAAACATGTGTTATAGTCAGGCTTGTGGAGATTGGTATCTGGCCTTTTTTTTCAAAATCAATATCATACGTGAACTTTTTTTTTCTACAATTTTAATAAAAGCTTTTGGACATGAGAATTAAGAACATTGGTATCATAATCTTCATGTCAATAAGCTCTTATTGAAATTGTAATAGTATGTAATAAAAATAGGTTCCTTAGTAGAAAAACAAAAGTTCACTATGTTCTATCGATACCGGAGGATCTTTGCAATATCTGCAGAGGGACATCTTAAAATTTTAAAGGGTAATATTTATACAAAAAATTTTATTTTGTATATTCAGAAATTTCATCAACATCTGTAATTTATCCCAGATGTTTAGTTTTTTTATTTAACAAAAAATGCAACTTCAATGTCATCATATGCAAAGTCAATATTCTTTAATTAACATTGTTTGGAATAAACTACCTCAGGGATTTTTTTTATGATAATTGAATATTAAAAACTTTAATATCAAAGCTTGCTATACTAATGTGTCTATATTTATACAATATGCAGAAGATCTTAAAATGTCTCGTTTTTTTTGTAATTCCAAACGAAATAATTATCTTCAATATAAATCTTCTATGATTGAAGTGAATATTAAAAATTACGTTAAAATCGCCAACAATTAGTATTATCAATTAGTAAAGCCCACTTTATGAATTAATGAATATTAAGTGAACACAAAAAAAATTTTATTAAGAATAACTTCATCTAAAAAGACAAGTCAGACAATTAACAGATAAATACATGAAGAATTTATTTATAATCAACAATGCAATGCTTAAAATCCCAGTAGCCCATGAAAAATCAGATATTAGCAAATACAATTATTTTGTAAATGAATAAAAATTTCCTCATAAAACAAATCAAAATTTAATTTAATAAAATACAAATATATAAGAACAAATTATTTCTCAAAAACTTGTTGACTTGTGTTATTTATTTTTTTTTTGTGAATAATTTAGAATGTTAGCGGAATATATTCCCCATCATCTGACATTGTTTTTTTTTCATCCATTGGAATAATTAACATTTTTAATCAATCAATAATTCAACGCTATTTTTAACAAATACAATAAATCTAATTTGTTTTTAAGTGGGCTGGGAATATTTTCAAGTTATGAACGATTTCCTTATTTCGACACAACGAAATTCTCTAAAACTTATTGAGTTTCAGGTTGGTCAAATCAATTCAATTTCTTAATATGCCATAAATCAATTATAATTCATTCAAACATTATTTAAGATTCTTGCCGATAACGAAGCAAAATCTTCTAATTTGTAGTTCACAATATGTGTTTTTTTTTACAAACTTAAACTCGCTTATGACTTATATCAAAGCAAATAAATACTTCCGCATAACAAATGGAGATTTTACTTAAAATTAAAAAGACAAATAAAAAGCAAAATTGTCGGCGTGCTATTTATACACAAATAACATCAATTAAGCGTAAAAGTACTCTTGATTTGTTGTTAAACTCTAATGAACTTTTTTTGCTGAAAGCTCAAGTAAACGAACTTAGGTCTAATGGATATTTGCCTTTGCGAAGTCTGTTTATTTTTCAGTTTTGTTTTGAAAACTAAATTGAAACTCAATGAACTTTTAAGATATTTTCTTTTTCTTCATTTCCATGAATGTGTTTAGTGATAATGGTGTTCCTCCCATCGTTTTTTAAGTAAGATAAAAATATTACTAATTATACAATATTCTTTCCATTATTGCAACACTAGTAGGAAGACATGTAATGTAATTTAATTTTCCAAGAAAAATCTCAAGATATAACAGGGTTAATTACAATTAAAAGAAATGGATAGTTAAGTGATGTTTGTTTTTACAAAATATATCATATATCAGTATGTCTCCACCTAAAGGCTGGCTTCGTTAAATCAGGAAGCTATTAAGCACATCTTAAGACAACAAAAATGGGTAAAATACAAAGAAAACTTAGGGTGTTTTCGTTTCGCAAAAAATATGTTGCCTTGGCGTTTAACTACTTTTTCACTCATTCTATTTTCAGCCCAAATGATAGTGTCATTCCAGATTTATTGTTGATTCATAATATTGTGTGGGATTCAGGACCCAAAAACGTATGTCAGTATACTTCATATTTTGCAATAAATTTCGAGAATGTTGCACCTTTTTTCCCAATCGAAATCGCCATTAGTTAAAACTTTTCAAGAGGCTTTGCTGCATATACTGAATTTTATCGTAAAAATTTTTCTCCTTTCGTTTTCTTGTTTTTGTGTCGTTAATATTGAATATTTAATCAGCTGACAAAACTAGAGGGTTACGTAAGTAATAGAGTTGGGATTCTTATATTCGAAAGACCTAAAATTGTATTTTAATTTAAAAAATTTCAATACACAACCATTTTACTGTACTATCTTCGATCCTACGTTGGGCGCCATTTATCTTAACAATAATTACTCTATACAGTTCTATACAGTAGCTGTCCAAAAACTAGAATTATTTTGGACTCATAGAGTTTTAACTCCGCGACCAAGATTTATTTATAATTTAGAAATTTTCAGAGCATAATCGGCGCTAATTTGGCGCCATTTTCTTAACAAAAATTTCTCTATAACAAGTTCACCATTTTTAATTGAAAAAATTTCTGTACACAACAGGGTTGACATTTTGGTCCGATCGGACCAAACTTGGTCCAAAAAATTATAAATTTTTTAATTTGGTCGATGGTCGGACCAAATGTAATTTGATTGATTTTGGTCCATTTTCTTCAAATCGATAATTTTTTCAAAAACTTCTAATAGAAAAAATTTTGACAAAATTTTCTGTAGAAATAAAATTTTGGCAAAATTTATTATAGAAATTAAATTTAAAAAAATATATAGATATTTGTATAGAATTATGCAAAAATTTTGTATAGGAAGAAAATTTTGTAAAAATTTTAATAGAAATAACATTTTGCCTAATTTTCTATAGAAATAAAATTTTGACAAAATTTTCCATAGAAATAAAATTTTGTCAACATTTTCAATAGAAATAAAATTTTTACAAATTTTCTTCTTATACAAAATTTTTGAATAATTCTATACAAATATCTATATAATTCTTTTAAGTTTATTTCCATAATAATTTTTGCCAAAATTATTTCTTAGCAGAAAATTTTTGCAAAATATTTTTCTATAAGAAGTTTGAAAAAATTATCGATTTGAAGGAAAAACCTCATATGGTCCACCACGACAAATTAAAAAATTTTTACCAAGTTTGGCCAGGACAATTGTACGTGACAGAATTTTCAAATGGGTGAACTGTATAGAATTGTAAGAATCGCCAAAGTAGCGCCATAGACTCAAAATATCTAAAAATTTATAATTTTGGAAAGTTTGGTCGCGGAGATCGAAAACTGTCATAGCCATGTTACAATTTGTTTTGACAAGTAAAATGGTAGAACTGTATAGAGAATTATTTGTTAAAGATAAAAGGCGCCCAACGTAGGATCGAGAAGGACAGTAAAATGGTTATAATATGTATCTAAATAACATAGCTTATATTGCCAGCCCAGTTTGTCTCATTTGTTTGTTAATATCTAACTGTGATTACAAATTCTCATTTAAATGAATTGTATATTTAAAAATCAAATTAATTAAAGAAGAATTTGAAAAAAATGAAAAAAAAAATGATGACAAATTTTTCTATAGAAATAAAATGTTGGTAATTTTCAATAGAAATAAAATTTTGACAAAATTTTCTATAGAAATAAAATTTTGACAAAAAAATTCTATAAGAAATAAAATATTAGCTAAAATTTTGTAAGAAATGAAATTTTGAACAAGAATTTTGATCGAATAAATGTAGAAAATTTTAAGAAATAATTTGTAGAAATTTTCTATACAAACTAAAATTTTGACATAAAATTTCTATTAGAAATAAACATTTGACAAATTTGATAATTTTCTATAGGAAGTAAAATTTTGACAAAATTTCTTAATAGAAATAAAAATTTTACAAACATTTTCCATGAGAAAAAAATTTTGTGACACAAAATTTTTATAGAAATAAAATTTTTGAACAAAATTTTCTAATGGAACATAAATTTTGACAAAATAATTTCATAGAAATAAATTTTTACAAACTTTTTCTATAGACATGAAAATTTTGACAAAATTTTCTATAGTATAAAATTTTGACAAATTTTCTATATCACCCATAGAAAATCATGAACGGCCGCGTGGTGCATTTCGAAACGATCCGTTCATGAAAAATGAAATCAAAGCACACAAGTGTTGTCAAACTGAGAACGAGATGGGTCATATCTGACCAACGACAAATGACACCAGTACCGTTGTCAATGATAACAACGCAGCGTTCATGATCTGAGAACGTAATGTTACGAATTTATAAACAAAAATTAATAAAATACTTCGCTACCGTGACTGCGAACCTGTGTTTGGGCCTGCACGATACAGTCGACTCCGCTTAGCCGCCGGCAATGCGCATTTACTGAAAAACCTCGGATAAACTGAAATCGATCGCAATTCCCGTCAGTTGTGTTGTTTTCTGTCTCATTTCATTTTAAATTTACTCCGCTTTAGTGAAACTCCGCTTAAACTGAAAAAAATCGGATTACTGAAAAAGTTTTTTTGTGTTGCAAATGAGTTTCGTCACAATTAGTATGACTTTCGCTTTACTGAAAATGCCACATCTCGCTATTGAGAGAGAAGTACATTTTCTTCTCGGCGTATTGAGAACGCTTTTATTTTCAAGTGAAGATGGCACTTTTCAAAAAACAGTTAAATCACGGTCTGTAAATAAAATCAACTGAAAAGGTAAAAATTGTAGATGCAGCAACACACACGGGAAATCAAACACCTTGTTTTTATTTATTTTATGTACATAGCATTGGTCATAAGTTCGGTTAAACTGAAAATTGAGTGGATTTTTTCGCAGTTATACGGAGTCCGCTTTACTGAACTTTTTTTCAGTTATCCGAAGTTCGCATTATGGAAGTTTTTTTCAGTTAATCCTAGTCCGCTATTAGCAAAAACTTCGGATAACTGAAATTAAATGGCTGCATTTTTAACAGTTTCAGTAAAGCGGAGTCCGACTGTACGCGTTAACAGTCGCCTTAAGCAGCATTGCACCAACGGGGTCGGAGTTTGCCAATAACAAATGTCTAACGATTATTTTAAAACTATTTCATTGCCAAAAAAAAACGACTGCCGTCATAGAAATGCGTGAACGCCCGTGGACGAAATCGTGAACATTCGTTTTTTGAATTTTTTGTGAACGTTTCCGTTTCATTTTGACAACGTCCGTTCACGATTGTGAAACGTAATTTTTTCTATTAGTGTAGAAATAACATTTTGACAAAATTTTCTATAGAAATAAAATTTTGACAAAAATTTTCTATAGAAAATAAAATTTTGACAAAATTTTCTAATAGAAATAAATTTTGAACAAAATTTATATTGAAATAAAATTTTGGACCAAAATTTTCTATAGAAATAAAATTTTTGGACAAAAATTTATATAGATAATAAAATTTTGACAGAAATTTTCTATAGAAATAAAAATGTTGACAAAATTTTCTAATAGAAAATAAAATTTTTTGAAAAAATTTTATAGAAATAATATTTGAGAAAAATTTCTATAGAAAATAAAAAATTTTGAAATTGAAATATCACAAAAGTTTTCTAATCGAGGAATATATTTTATTTTGTAAATGGTATAATTTAATTTGGAGAAAATGGTTCGGGGCTGGTAAGAATTTCGGTTCCTAATTTGGATAATTTTTTGGTCCAAAATATAAATTAAAATTGTGCAAGCGCTGGTACACAACCATTTTAAACTGTAATACTATCTCGGCCATATGTTGGGCAACAAAGCATTCCTGCAAATAGTTTTTCGTCAGTATATTGACCCAATTTTTGATGCAATAGAGTTTTAAACGGGCCGTGTACTAAGATATTGATATTCAGAATGCCTGGGGTCGAGTTCTAACTTTCCGAAAGCTGTTTTCAGCCTAAAACCTCTTTCTTTTCTGTTCGTTTGCCTTACGTTGGGCGCCATTTAACAAGTTCAAAATACTGTAGATAAGACAAATATGCAAAACAAACAAAGGCATTGTACCTAACAAAGGCATGTTTATTGCGCCCACAACGCTTCAACAAAAAATCGCTTCTGTAACATATACTCCCAACATATTTTTGCTTCAAGGCATATATATTTTTGGGTAATTGCCAAACACATTTATATGTTTGCGATCTCTTCCAATATATAATATGTTTTTTAAAGCATAATTGGTCTAAAAGAATATTGTTTGGGTAGTTTTCCTAAGTTCAAAAAACATTTTGTATTTTTTGCATCCAAATTCAATAATGTTGTCTTCGGCAAAAAAATAATATGTTTATTATGTGACCATAAAATATGTTTTGGAAGCACATTTTGCACCACACCGAAAAATATTTAATATTGCTTAAAAAATTCTCCAAACAATATGTGCTAAAATTTTAATTATTTTTTTATATATTACAATCATAATGAATTATGAAAATAAAGCAAGGTAATATAGGTGCTAAACAACATAGGTTTCGACTGAAATGTCAAAATTTTGTTTCTGCGCCAATTGTATATTCCGCGAAATCCTTTCTCACTTACCAACGAGTATTTTTTAGTTTCTTAGCACCTTTTTCCTCTAATACAAACAATTTGTAGAAGAAATTATTCAATTTTATGATTTTTTTATTTTTAATTTTTACCTTTTGCCGGACGGGATTCGAAACAGCGGACAACAGTTGTGAGGGAATCCAAAGAGCTGATCAATTGCGCCCAACGGAAAATAATAAAATGTAATTTTGTAATAACAAGCACAACCCACCAAATTACATTCAATATCGTCCCCTGTTAAATATAGCGCTCCAAGCTACTAAAACACATATATATGTTTATAGGCTATTTCTAAAATAATATATGATTTGCATCCAAGCATATTAATAGTTTACAAACATTTTATGTCCGCCAAACATAATATGTTTCTAAACATATTAAACATATATGTCCCAAACATATTTTTATGCTTAGTTTATGAACATTCATAATCTTGCATCTCAAAAATATTTGTGTTTAATAAATTTGTGTTTCCAAACATATAATTTTTATGTAGGCCAAACACTATGAAAAACAGGTCTTTTCATACGTGCTAGAGTGAAGGAATATGATTACCTCAAACATGTTACATGGTCACCATACAAAAAATAACATTTTGCTCTTGAAACAGGTTTGAGGTGATCATATTCCTTCTCTGCGTGTTTATTTTTCCGAGTTGTGGAGCTTATGCCAAATTTTATCGTAACAAAACGGACTGCAGTTTCTTGAATTTTTATTAAGTTTCTATTACATCAAATGTAGTAAGAAATGAAAGACGGCATCGTCCGACATTCGTGGGTTATTGTTAACACTAAAAGAAGAGTTTTCTTTTCCAAGGAACGATATTTTAGACAAACGAAGGAAATAAAAATGATTAGAGATAATCATTCCATTGATTGTCATAGATACGGACGAATTTCGCTTGTGTAAAATGTCATTTCGATGGAAAGCATTTTTTCTTTTGAGTGTAGTTGATTTATGCAAAATTTCGCATATATCAGTATATCAGTTTTTTCCATGTGGGTTTGTTTCTTCAATTCAGAATCAAATATTTCCGATGATTGGAAATAATACCATTCATTGGATGTAGCTTCTTGTTTTGGCTCTGTGTCTTTCTACGGTTTCATGTTTCGTTCCCTCTCACGAAACGATGCAAAAAATCTACCAATTGTAATTTAAAAACGCCCGTTGTCCATCGCGAGCAAACGCGGCGCCCAACTCGTCAATAGCTTTCTCAAGGCCAAACTTTCGTACATAATATGTTTTACTCGATGCTTTACTTTTTCACCAATTTCGCGACTAACCGCCCAGAGTGATTATCCTCTTGTAGAGCAGTTCAACAAAGCTCACATAAATCGATATAAATATATGGATTTTTGAGCAACAGATACGAGTATTTCAGCAATACCTTCGAAGCAATAAAATCGTTAAATGATTTTTTTAATAATTTATACATTATTGAAGAACTTACTAATAAGAGGTTCACAATAAAAAAACAAAAGAAACACTCAGAAAGGAAATATATTATACATTTAAAAGAAAAGCCCCACGTTGGGCGCCAATCATCAACCCAAAAATGAATATCCTGCAAATTAAAAAAAAAGAAAGAAAATTGCAGCCCCACGTTGGGTGCCAATCATCAACCCAAAAATGAATATCCTGCGAATTAAAAAAAATCACAACTACCTGCTAACATTTTTTGAATTTGCGACCCATCATCATCACGTCGAAATCTGTCGTATACGATACCTAATTCTAACTATATTTTTCTATAAATTTATCAGAATTTAGCAAATTATATTAAATACTATTAGTGATGGCAAAGTCCTTATATGGATCTTTTATATATCGGTTGCGACATTTTTACTTTAAACTATCTATAGTAAAGATGAGGATTAATCGAAATTTGAAATGCTGACTAAAATAAATCAACACCACAATACAATTAGATTGTGGTGTTGATTTATTTTAGCATCCATACTGAATTTATTCAAGAACAAAACAAAAATTGAAATGAAACGGCTTGGGTCAAGGTCAGCTACGTGCCTGGTTTTCTTGTGTGTTCCCTTTAAATATTTACCACACGAAAAGCAGATATTTTGAACAATTTTATATCAGCAAGACGTGTTGGCATGCTTTTGTCCTACATAAAATAAAGCCTGAAATTTAGAACGAAATTAAAGTGCCACTATCAACAGAAAATTTCATAGGGATCACAAATTGATGGATAACACAAGCCACGAACGAAATGAAATAAACAAATTACATACAATTCGAAAAATCGAAACTGAAATTTAATTGAAAGTTTTGCAACCACAATCCAGTCCAATAAAAACGAAAATCCATGGCAGCTGACCAAAGAAACCAAAAANATCGTTTCGCTGGGGGATGCTTTCCCCCAGAGAATACACTTCATTTCGTAGTAGGGCCCCATTGCAAAAATATTTCGCAACACTGCCATATTTTCTTATTTAAATTACTTTAAGGTCATCCGGGTTTTTTTTTCACTCATCTCCGCATTGCATGTACACAGTCAATAAATCCACTTAAAACTCTTCTGGCAAAAGCTGACACAAAAGATGCAACAGACTTTGAATGCATTCAGAAGTACAGAATAAATCTTCTGTGAAGAAGATGTAGTGCGTAGTATAATGGTCGATAGTTGTTGTTTTCATTTATTCCTTATGATGATGCCTTTTTGCCACAATAAGTGGCAATTACATATATGTTTACGGTATTTCGTGAAGTGTTGCAGCAAAACCAGTCAACATCTGTGTTGTATCCTTTTTTATGGGGTTCCTTTGGCTTCTGAAATAGGGAGTTTGTGTATGTGTAGCCATGAGAGATTTTACCAAAGAAGAAAGTACGGCACGTGTATAAAACTTTCATAAGCTTGTCAGGGGTTTTGTGAAGTAACCTTTCAAGGTAAATGTTGTTAACGAAAGATTGTTGATCAAAAAGGCGTGATAGTTGATAGTGGCCCTTTAAGCATGTTGTTTGAGGTAGCAATATACTGGATTAATATCTTTGTGGTTTGGGATGCTGCCACTTTTTGATGATTTTTTTTTGTCTGGCAGTCGAATACCCAACCATTGCTTTGAATTCGTTCTTGTTTTGTTTTCAAGACTGTGACCAATCATAAATTTATAATCGCATAAATTTTGCTTGTTTTTTTCTTTTGTGGTCTCCTTACTGGAGAGATTTGTATCTTTTAGTACCGTTATTAACATGAGTTGCTTGAATAAATATGTCATGATGGCTAAAACAGTTTGACACATATCCCATGGTGCCTGATGAATTATGTGTTTTTCTCTTTACAAAAGATCTTGTGGCTAAATATACATGCGTCTAAAACTGAATAGGGGATATTTATTACAAATATTTTTCCACTGAATTTATTTGTATGTAAAAAACTACGCAAATGGATAATAAGGATTGTAGAAAACCCAAAAAAAAAATGAATTTCATAGTAACAATTGGCGCCAAATTCAAGGGAATTTTATTTGTATGTTAAAAACTTCGCATATGGACAATAAGGATATTAGAAAACCAAAAAAAAAAAAAATAATTTCATAGTAAAAATTGGCGCCCAACGTAGATTTGGTTAGGTATAGTGACAGACCATTTTGAACAGGCTCTCCTAGTTTATTACGCGTGATTCTATGTTTGGCTCAATGACCACGGAAGGTGGCTCCGTGCTGCCATAGACTTCATTGAAATCTTATGATTGTATATTTATATTTTAGCGCCCAACGTGGCGTGTAAAGCTCACAGATCACTAACTGGTTAACATGACAAGGTCTAACAATTTCATAGGAACCTTTGCTCCATTTTTTTTGTAATAGACTTCATTAAAATTCCAAAGCCGGTAATAAAATCCAGTAAATACTTCCCCCTGCAACTCCACCAAATAAATATAAATACCCATATGTACCATTTTTAAATAATACTAAATGAACGATTTTTACTCATATCTATATATGACAATTGGCACCAATCATAGATAATTAAATACTGATTTTAGAATATTGGCTTTTGTATTATGGCCAAGAGCAATATGGTGGTTACTTGTCACCGACATTCGTTTAGTGTCTTTATTAATCGGGAACCAGTTAGCATTCTAAACAACATTCAAATGTCTAACATAAAAAAAAAACAAAAACACTTGGAAAAGAGTAATAATATTATGAAATATGAATAACTTCTGTGGTTAGTTGCTGGTATACGTAGAGTATATCTTGCTGGTTTTAATAAAGACACCAACCAGTACCATATAAACGGTGGCCACAGCTTATTGCCATAAATAATGAATGGAAGATTTATCAATAAATTGATTAAGATTATAATCCTCGAATAGTAGGAGACACAGTCATGTGAATGCATAATAATTTCTTTTTGTTTTTTATTTTTACCATATATTAAAAAAAATTACAGCTATTGATATTAATTTCC
>PGFW01057038.1:0-10844 GCA_003123925.1 Haematobia irritans | reverse complement strand
AGTCAAGGCCATTGTATGCATTTACCGTCTCATCACACAATCAGTCAGTAACACTTGAAAGCGAAAATATGAACTAAAGGTACGCTTTACCAAAATAAACAAAACCCACATTAAAAACAAAAATAAAAAAATATATAGATAAAAAAAAATATTCCCACCACAACCTGCCTGTATGCCACGAAGCAAACAAAGAACCCAAAGATGTTTGGTTGAAAAAAACGTTTTAGAGAAGAAAATATTGTTTAAGTGAATCAAAATAATTGATTGCATTTCTAGGGGATTTTTGGTCGCTTTTGTAACCCAATACAAATCAGATGAAAATTGCGAATTTTCTCAAGAAGAAAATTGGATGATGAGAGCTATAGTACATACACCGAAAAAAAAAACTTTGAAAGATTGTGCAACCTACATTTTAGAATTTACACAGCACAAAAACGCTACATCGTTATTTAAATGTGTTGCCTTACTTGATCCAACTGCAGATCAAAAACCAAAATTTATGTCAAGTTTCAGCAAGCGACGGCTTCTTAATTGAGATGGTAGCAAAAATTAGTAGGTATTTAGTGATATAGAACTCGATCTAATTGTTACTCAGCCCCCAATGGCACCAGGACGATGTTTCTAAGTGTCAATATCATTTTCACGGCCATTCTAAACATAATAAATGGAATTTTCTATTTTTTTTTTATATACTTCCAAATTATATTCATTATTCGAAGTCTATTCTTTTCACTGCAATTACCGTTTACATTAATTTGTACATTAAGCTAAAGCATAAAATCTATTAGCTTAACATATTAACACAAATGATATTAAAGACCATTTACGAGTATACATCTCACACAATGGCATATATAGACCATCTTATACCTGTGTGTCATAATAATCTTAACTGGGTCGCCTCTTCGCCCAGGCAGGAGAAATTTTTAGGCCCTGTTAACCATAAAACATTTAATCTCGAATTAAATTACACCACTTTAATCTGCCTTGTCAATGCTGTGGTTTATTCGATGGGTGTGATGTGTGTGTTTGAGAGAAAATGTGTAGAAATTCATTGAGCCCTTGATAGACGGGGTATCTAAGTGAGAATCATATTAATTCCTGACTGACTATAAATGGTGTCGGCCATATGAAAGAATGAAATACCCAGCCTACACTTTTGCGGCGATGTCCGAGACTATTTCAAACGTCCACAGTTTACAAACATCCCAGAGCGTACACAAGAAAGAAGCTGAAGGATTAAACAACTCAATTAAGATAATGTCTCATAAGGATAGATTGCAAGAAAAAATGATATGAGCGCTTTTTTTAATAACACCTGCTAATTGTTCGATTTCTCAATTATTTCTGGAGCATTTTGAATAAATTTTGGATAATACATGCTGACAGTAGCTCCTATTTTAATTTCCTTCACATTCATAAATTATGATTTAAATGTTGCCATTATTTTGTCATTATTTAAAGATCTTTTATTTTAAAGATCGTTTACAGCAAAAATAATAAATATTCGGCAATTCCATGAACTTTAAATGTCAAAAAGAGGCTCTCTATTTTTAATTTCTTCACATTTCATAATTAATGATTTAAATGTATGCATTATTTTTGTAACATTAATTTAAAGATCTTTTATTTAAAGATTCGTTTACTAGGCAAAAAATAAAATATTACGGCATTCCTCCATGAACTTAAATGTGCATTAAAAAAAGTTGTGAATGTGAATGCGGATTTTTGTGAGGGACGAAAGCATCCTAATTTGTGGACAAGAGGCAAAGCCATTAAAACGTTAAATGGCCCAATTTTAATTTAATTTAAGCATTTAGAAAATTTCATATTAAAAAAATAAAATCAAATAAATAAATAAAATATAACGAAATATGCAATCAAATAAATCTCGCAACGTTAATTAATTGATACATTTTTAATTAAATCAAATAAAAATAATTATTTATAAACTGAAAAAAATATTGATCTATTATACGAAGAACATGCAACCTAAATTTTAGGATATACGCAACTTATACAATATTAGGTGAGCAAGTTTCTTTAAAATTAGAAAATTTTAATTAAAAGAATTTTAATAACAATTTACATCCCGAAAATTTTTTTGTTTAAATTTAGGACACGGCGAATGCCTTTGAAATGTTCGTCGCTCCGTTAACTTGTAGATTCTTTTTCTTAAATTTAAGAAAAATATCTTTGATTTAAAAAAAATATCTTAAAATTAACTGAGATATTGAATCTTTGGTTAAAAAATAAAAATCTTCATATAGAGGCTAAGACTTCTGTGGAATATATTGATTAAAGTTTTTTGAAATTTTTTATTTCCAAAGATTTTGTCTTCACACACAGAAAAAAAATTCACAAAAATTTTTCCAATTAAAGTCTTAATTGAATCTCTAAAAATATTCATTTGGTACGTGGTGTTATATGGTCTCTAACAACCATGCAAAAATTGGTCGCATATACGGTCCATATAATTATAAAATATCCCCATATAACCGTTCCCCAGATTTGACTTCGCGGAGGCCTCTTGGAGAAGCATAAATTCATCCGATGCTGGTTGAAATTTTTGCAACGTGGTGTTAGTCTATGGCCGTTAAATAACAATGGGCGCAAAATTGGTCCATATAGGTTCTATAGTTATTAATATAGGCCGATCCTCAATCACACAAAAATGGTCGATATCGTTCATAATCATGGTCTGCTACTCGAGCCAAAAATAATCTACCATAAATTCTTATTTCTACTAGAAAATTTTGTCAAAATTTTATTTTTTATGGAAAATTTTGTCAGAAATTTTATTCCTATTAGAAAATATTGGGTCATATTTTTTTTCTATAGAGAAATGTTTGTCAAAATTTTTAATTCTATAGAGAATGTTGTCAAAATGTTATTCTAGTTGAAAAATTTTGTCAAAATTTTTATTTCTATAGAAAATTTTTGTCAAAATTTTATTTCTATAGAAATTATGTCATAAATTTTATTTCTATAGAAAATTTTTAACAATATTTTCTATAGTAATAAAAATTTGTGTCAAATTTTCTGATAGAAATAAAATTTTGAAAAATTTTCATAGAATTAAGCTATTTTGACAACAATTCTCTATAGATTAAAAAATTTTGACAAGCCATTCTTTATAGAAATAAAATATGAGCAATATTTTCTTATAGAATAAAATTCTTGACAAAATTTTATTTGTATAGAAAATTTTCTCCAAATTTTTACTTCTATAGAAATTTTGTCTAAATTTTTTTTGTCAAACTTTTTATTTCTATAGAAACTTTTATCAAAATTTTATTTCTAATAGAAAATTTTTGTCAACCCTTAATTATAATAGCGTATTTAATCGGCCTTTTTAGTTTTAATGTATACGACATATGAACTACCATTGCTAATTTTAAAAAGACGGATGTTAGGAAGTTCTAAGGTACTTGGCATCGGCAAGTGATAACGCACCCAAAGTAAATTCGATTGTGGATGACAGTCTTCCGGTAGAAATTTTGCTTATGCGCAATCCATGGTGGATGGGTACAATAAGCTTCGCCTGGCGACTTCCGCGGCCGTATGTACTTGCTTCTTTTCTTTTTTGATTAAACAAATCTGTGCTGTTTGCTTCCTTCGTGATTGAAGGCAATTTTATTTAAAGAATTAATTAAATCATTTAAGGTATTGAATCTGAAAAAAACTCGGCTTGATATTTAGCCGAAATTTGCATAAAAATCATAACTCTTTGCGTCTCTTGATTTTTCATGCTCCGAAAATTCACAATTGCTCTAAATTTTTTTCTCCATCCAATATTGTATCACTTCGGTTGCCAAAAACAAACTGAAACATTTACACTACTTTTTTGTGTCACTTTGTTTTGGTGGATACATTTATGTCAACGAAATTTGATTGTCTCTTATTATTTTCCTATCTTTTTTATGGAAATTTCCGTTAACGTAATGTCCGATGGCTTTATAGATACATAAATGATTAGCACAAGTCAATTTCGCTTGAAGAACAATGTTGGTGGTGGTTGTTATCAGAACAATTTCAGTTTCATGCTTCAATGCCTTTGAAATTTAACGTTATTGTTTTTTTCGCTATAGCCAACTATTTTCGGCGTTTTGTCAAAAGCGATTTTGTTTAATGGACAATATAATGAATGATGTAAGATATTTTTTTAGTTAGGGCATAGATGTTAGTGGAATTTTAGGCTACTAAGAAAAAGCATGATAAATTTTAAAACTACATACTAAGAGACTCATAAAAATGTTTTATTCCTATCTGGCTCTTATAAATATAAAATACTTTAGGAGTATCTTTATGCTTCTATTTAAAATATTAATATTTAATGAATGAATGTAGGGATTTTAATGATGTTTTTTTTTTATATCTACAAAGGCATACCGCCTTTAGAATTTTTCAACAGCTTACAATATCATATTAATGCTATGAAATTTTAGAAAATTATTTTTATAATTAATAAGCCAAGTTGTAAGAATATATAAAATCTCACATAATCTGTTAACGGTCATTTCTCAAACCTATTAATTAATTTGTTGTTTTAAGTCAATAGCAAATGATGTAATAAAATGTATGCTTAATAATTCTGCAATTACTCTGGGGAAGATAAAAAGGGAAGCCATGGGCGGAATTGTTTTCTTTTATATTTGTTCTCGTGTGTTATTGTAAAAATTTACATATTCATATTATGGCAATAATAACATGGAAGTAAATTATTTACAAAGTATTTGTTGTTATCGCTTAAAATAGATATTAATAATTGTATCATCATCCAGTGGAGATATCTCACTAGTACAGGTCAGCGGAAAATAAATAACACCGCAACCAAACAAACGCATTTTTTCCTAATAAAACAAAATTTTCTGTTGACTTAAAATAATAATTAATAAACTTACAGGACCCTGTAACCTACAAAATCTGATTTAATCACGAAATTAATTAATTTTTAATTTTAGTTTTTTAATTGAAATTTCTTCAATCACGGAAATGATAATATCAGTCACAGAATGGAATGCCAATTAAATAAATGAGATCAGTATCTTAATTTTAATTTTCTAGAATTACATGTCAAAAAAAAAATTCTTTCAAAAAAGCAGCTTGCTCTGTATCAATAACAAAATTCTTGAAGGAAATGTCCCCATTATTTGGATCTAAGTAAATTTTTTTTTTTTGGTTTTTGAGTGTACAATTAAACAAAATGTTATATTGCCCAGTAAGTCCCTTAATAATATAATTGGTTTAGAGATAAAAGTCCACAAAATCAGTCAATTAACGAATGCAAGACTTTAATAGAAAGTCGATACACTTTTCATTGAAGGAAACTTTTTAAATATTATAGACAGACTTTTTTTCAAATTTGCAAAAAGCTCGAATAGTCAAAGTGCCTTTTTGTAAAAAATGTTTCGATTTTTTATACCACCACCATAGAATGGTGACGGGGGTATAATAAGTTTGTTCATTCCGTTTGTAAGCGATCGAAATATGCGATTTCGCGACTATATAAAGTATAATATACTTCTTGATAGCAGGGAGAAATTCTAAGAACGATATAAGCGATGTCCGGTCTGTCCGTCTGGGTCTGTCTGTCTGTTGCTGTCTGCTTGTTAATACGCTAACAGTCTTTCATAATGAAAGGCGAATTCGTGCTGAAATTTTTGCACAAGCCTCGTCTCTTTGTCTGCGGCAGGTCACAGTTTCGGAAGGATGGGGCTATATCGGTCGCAGGTTTTGATATAGTCCTCAATATAAACCGACCTCACCGATTTGGGTCCTATGGGCTTTATAGAAATCGTAGTTTTTATCCAATTTGCCTGCAATTTGAAATCTGGAGGTATTTTAATGACTCATAAAGAAGCATGTGCCAAAAATGGTGAGTATCGGTCACGTTTTTTGGTAATAAGCCCCATATAGACGATCTCGCGATTTTACTTTCTAGCGCTTATAGAAAACCGAAGTTTTTAATTCAATTTACCTGAAATTTGAATCTAGGGTATTGTAGGACCGAACAAATAGTGTGCCAAAAATTGTGGAGTATCGGTCCAATTTTGGTATACGCCCCGCATATAGACCGATCTCCGCCGATTTTTTACTTTCTTGGGCTTATAGAAACGCAGTTTTTATTCATTTTACCATGAAATTTGAAATCTAGAGGTATTTTGTAGGACGCACGAAATATACGGTGTGCCAACCAAAAATTGTGAGTATGCGGCTCCATATTTTTGGATATAGCCCATATAGACACGATCATCCCGATTTTACTTCTAGGGGGCTTATAGAAACGGAAGTTTTTATTCAAGTTAATGAAATTTTGAAATCTAGAGGTATTTGTACGGACGCACAAATACGTGTGAAAAAATTGTGAGTTATCGTCATATTTTGGGTATAGGCCCCGCATATGAGCCGATCTCCCCGATTTTACTTCTTGGCTTAATAGATAAACGCACGTTTTTATTCACAATTTACCTGAAATTGGCAAATCTAAGAGGTATTGTAGGACACAAATACGTGTGCCAAAAATTGTGAGTATCGGTCATATTTTTGGATATAAGCCCCCATATAAGACCGATTCCCGATTTTACTTCTTGGGGCTTATGAGAAAACGCAAGTTTTTATTCAATTTACCCTGAAATTAGGAAATCTAGAGGTATTGTAGGACCACAAATACGTGTGCCATAAAATTTGTGAGTTATCGGTCTATTTTGGTATAAGCCCCATATAGACCGATCTCGCCGATTTACTTCTTGGGCTTATAGAAACGCAGTTTTTATTCAAATTTATCTGAAATTGAATCTAGAGGTATTGATAGCGACCAACAAATACGTGTGGGCCAAAAATTGTGAGTAATCGGTCCATATGTTTGGGATATGCCCCCATATAGACCGTCTCCCGATTTCGGTCTTGGGCTTTAGAAACCGTATTTTTTGATCGCAATTTGCTCTGAAATGTGGAAATCTAAGGGAATTTTAGGACATAAAGAGGTGTGAGCCGAAATGGTGAGTATCGATGGCCATAATTTTGGATATAGCCCCCATATAGACGCGATTTCCGCATTTACTTCTTGGGCTCTTAGAATCCGAAGTTTTTATCCTATTTGCCTGAAAATTATTGGAAATCTAGAGGTATTTTTCGGGTCACAAAGAGGTGTCGCCGAAAATGGTTCGGGTAATCGTCCAATATTTTAGTATAGCCGCAATAAGAACGATCTCCCGATTTAACCATCTTGGGTTTCTAGAAACTGTTTTTATCATGATAATGCCTGAATTGTAAATTATTTCTGGTATTTTTAGGGCTCACTAAAAAACGTTGATAATCGGATTAAGTTTTTAATCGTCCAATTGGTAATGGCCTCGCATATAGACGACTTCACTCTTGAGGGTGTAGAAGGCGCCTGATAAATGAAGAATTTGCTTGAAACTCAATGTAAAATTTCCAGATTTTTAACTTCTATACAGATTTAAGATTTGAAATGCAAGACGTTTATTTTATAATTTTCTTGCACACTTACAGAGAATGTTAATGATTCCTCTAAAACTCCAAACAAAAAATGTTCTTACAATCCAGAATCTTGATATAGTCCTCATAGTGAAATCTTTAAATTTATACTTCGGGTGTGTCTCAAGTCTGCAAGGCCCTCCTGAAATTTCAAGAGGAAACCCTAATATTTGGTTTTCATGGTGGTGGTATTCAAGATTCGCCCGGCCGAACTTAATGCTGTAAATATACTTGTTTAAATGTGAAACTAGGTCTTCTTTATAGCTGCACTGATAGAAACCAAGCTTTGTAGTATTGAAAGAATAATTGGGCTCGCGAAATAATTTCATAAAATACAATGAAATTTTTTTTCCGTTATTATAATCATTTTTACACATTTTTCATCTCTCATTATGTCAAGTGAGAAAATATATTTGGCCTAAAATTTTAAGAAAAATTCCTTAGCAAAAAGTCAAAGGCTGAAAAGTCCACTGTTCAAACTTTTTAAATTAAAAAAAATATTAAAGTCATAAAATTGAATATAAATTTCAATAAAAGTAGAAAGTCGATTTTTGCAATAGCCCGAAAGACAAAAGTTTGACTTTTCCAAAATTAAAAGAAAAAAAAACTTGAAAACGCTTAAGCTTTTTGAATTCACATTACAATCACGATTGGCCACAGTTGGTTAGAATTCTAACCCACAATGGGTAGGTTTTTGTTTAGCTGTTTTGGTAGATTTTGCCACCAAAATTGCTTCTCAAAACTACTTCAGCAAAAACTTTTATAGAAATAAAATTTTTGACAACAATTTCTACAAATAAAAATAAATGACAAATTTTCTAGGCAGAAATTTAAAATATTAACAAAATTTTCGCCCATAAATAAAATTTTGATAATATTTTCTATAACAATAAAATTTTGATTAACATTTTTATAGAACTAAATTAGAGAAACTTTCTATAACAGAAAAAATAGCAAAATTTTTATAAGAAATAAAATTTGAAAAAATTTTCTAATCAGAAAATAAAATTTTGACAAAACGTTTCTATAGAAATAAATTTTGACAAGATTTTCTATAAGAAAATAAAATTTTGACAAAATTTTCTATGAAATAATTTGTCAAAATTTCTATAGAAATAAAACTTTTTACAAAATTTTCTAGAGAATAAAATTTTGACCAATTTCCATAGAAAATATAAATTCTTGACAAAGATTTTCTATAGAAATAAAATTTTGACAAAATTTTCCATAGAAATAAAATTTTGACAAAATTTTCTATAGAAATAAAATTCTGACAATATTTTCTATAGAAATAAAAAATCACGGTTGCCACAGTTGGTAGAATTCAACCACAAATGTTTTTTTTTACTTGTTTGGGGGTTTAAGAAAATTGTAGGAATTCTTGATTTTTGGTAGATTTTGCACAAAATTCTTCTCAAAACTACTTTCTCAGCAAACTTTCTATAAGAAATAAAATTTTACAAATTTTCTATAGAAATAAAATTTGACAAAATTTCATATAAGAAATAAATTCTGAACAAAAATTTTCTATAGAAATAAATTTTGACAAATTTTCTATAGAAAATAGATTTTAGAAATTTTTATATAAATAAAATTTTTACAAAATTGTTTAATAGAAAGAAAGAATTTGAAAAAATTTTCTGTAGAAATATAAATTTTGACAAGAATTTTCTAGAGAAATAAAATTTTGACAAAATGTTCTAGAGAAATAAAATCTTTAACAAAATTTTTCTATAGAAATAAAATTTTTGAATTGAATTTTTCTAAAGAAAATAAGATTTTTGAAAATTTTCTTAGAAATAAAATTTTGACAAACTTTTTCTTATGGAAATAAAAATATGACAACCTTTTCTATAGAAATAAAATTATATCAAAATTTTCTATAGAAATAAAATGTTGACAAAATTTTCTGTGGAAGTAAAATTCTGACAATATTTTCTATAGAAATAAAATTTTGACAAAATTTGCTGTAGAAATAAAGTTTTGCAAAATTTTCTATAGAAATAAAATTTTGGAAACAAATTTCTACAGAAATAAAATTTTGACAAAATTTTCTATAGAAATAAAATTTTAACAAAATTTTGCCATAGAAAATAAATTTGGACAAATTTTCTATAGAAATAAAAAATCACGGTTGCCACAGTTTTCTATAGAAATCATTTTGAAACAAAATTTGTATAGAAATAAATTTTGACAAAATTTTTCTATAGATAATAATATTTTGACAAAAATTTTCTATTAGAAATAAAATTTTGAAGAAATTTTCTATTATAAATGAAATTTTTACAAAAATTGGTTTATAGAAAGAAAAATTTGAAAAAAATTTCTATAAGAATAAAATATTGAACAAAATTTTCTAAAAGAAATAATGATTTGTGACAAAATTGTCTTTAGAATAAAATTTTGACAAAATTTTCTATGGCAAATAAAAATATGACAACCTTTTCTATAGAAAACAAATTATATCAAAATTTTCTATAAAAACAAAATGTTTGACAACAATTTTCTGTAGAAGTAAAAAAATTTTCTATAGAAATACATTGTTTGACAAAATTTCTAATAGAAAATAAAATTTTGACAAATTTTCTATAGATAATACAATTTTTGAACAAAATTTTCTATAGAAAATAAATTTTGACAAATTTTCTATAGAATAATTTTGACAAAATTTTCATATAGAAATAAATTTTGAGAAATTTTCTATATAAATAATAATTTTTACAGAAATTGTTATAGAAAGAAAATCTTGAAAAAAATTTTCGTATAGAAATAAAATTATGAACAAAACTTTTCTATAGAAATAAATTATGACAAAATTTTTCTATAAGAAATAAAATGTTGACAAAATTTTCTGTAGAAATAATTTTGACAAAATTTTCCTTATAGAAGTACAAGTTTTGGCAATAAATTTTCTATAAAAATAAAAATTTCTGACACAATGTTTCCTATGGAAATAAAATTTTTATCAAAAGTTTTCTATAGAATAAAATTTTTACAAAAATTTTCTATAGAAATAAAAATGTTGACAAATTTTCTATGGAAATAAATTTTTGACAAAATTTTCTTAGAAATAAATTGATAAATTTCTATATAAATAAAATTTTTACAAAATTGTTTATAGAAAGAAAATTTGAAAAAAATTTCTATAGAAATAAAATTTTGATAAAATTTTCTAAAGAAATAAGATTTTGACAAAATTGTCTTTAGAAATAAAATTTTGAAAAAATTTTCTATGGAAATAAAAAATGAACAACCTATTTCTAAATAGAAATAAAATTTTGACAAATTTTTCAATTAGAAATAAAAATTTTTAACAAAAATTTTCTATAGAAATAAAATTCTGG